>PVIH01000298.1:261977-394597 GCA_004025045.1 Sigmodon hispidus
TTTTTTTTTTTTTTTTTTTTTTTTTTTTTTTTTTTTTTTTTTTTTTTTTTTTTTTTTTTTTTTTTTTTTTTTTTTTTTTTTTTTTTTTTTTTTTTTTTTTTTTTTTTTTTTTTTTTTTTTTTTTTTTTTTTTTTTTTTTTTTTTTTTTTTTTTTTTTTTTTTTTTTTTTTTTTTTTTTTTTTTTTTTTTGAGACATGGTTTCTCTGTGTAACAGTCCTGGCTGTCCTGGAACTTCCTTTGTAGATCAAGCTGTCCTCGAACTCACAGAGATCTACCTGCTTCTGTCTCAGAGTGCTTGGATTAAAGGCATGTGCCAGTACTGCCTGGTTGGTCTTTTGTTTTTTGTTTTTTGTTTTTTTAAAGTTAGGATCTCACTGTAACAGCTTTAGCTGTAATTTACTATGAAAAAACCAGGCTGGCCTAGAACTCCCAGAGATTTGTCTGCCTCTAGGAGTTCTTCTGCTGGGATTATAGGCATGTGCCACTGATGCTTTGTGTAGCTACAATGTTATTTTTGCTATAATATGTTTTTGTCCTTGTTTATTATTGTTATGATATACGTGCATTTCTGTTTCTGTTTAAAATTATAGCCATACAATCTTCTAAACTACTGAAAAGAAAACATCAAAAAACCTTGGAAAATATTTTTTTAGAGTCTAAAATAAACATATCCAAGAAATATATGTATATCATAGCATCTCTGTTCATCTTTAAAACTATCTTTGAATCTATAATTTGATCTGGCAATTAGGAAGTGTCTTAAAAGTCGGGTCTACACTTTATAGTTATAAGATGTCAGAGAAATTCACATTAGCTGTCAGTTTTATTCCTCTAGACTGAGGCACACTCATTTCATAACATACCCTTGTAAGGATCTCTAACATCCCTTTTCCTTGTAACTGCTGGACTTCCCCAAACATCTTCACACATTTTTCTTAAAATGTACTGACCAGAGCCACAATATTACAGGCTTGCACCTAGAACAACTTTGACCTTTGGGACAATTGACACAATATTGGCTTTTCTTGGAAAACTTGGTCTCTAGGGTCATAATGTTTATGTCAGAACTGTCATAAAGTGGAAAGAACCCTAGCATGTAGATGAATGTTTCTGGCCTGGTTATATCCTTGCCTATCTAATAAACTGTGATAATGGGAAATTCTCTTATACCTTACATCGGAAGCCCATCACCCACAAAGTGGGAAAATGACGAGCAATTCCACCATGGTGCTGAGGAACTTACATATTGAAGTTCAAAACCTAGCTTTACTCTGTGAGAGTGCCTTGAACCCCTTTAGTTTTTGTGCCTTGCATTTCTCATCCACAACTGAAAACTCAAACAGTAGGGTCTATTTTCAAGCTTCAAATGGTTGCTGGTGAAGCTGTGGGGAGAGAGGGACCCTCCTTCATTGTTGGTGGCAGTGTAAATTAGTATAGTCACTATTAAACCAGCATGGCAGTTCTTCAAACAATAATAGAACCACCACATGATCCAGCTATACCACTCAGTATAATATATATATATATATATCCATATATATATCCATATATATATATCCACAGGGATATTTGCACATCCATGTTTACTTCTCTGATACAACAGCAAGCAAAGGAAATAGCCTAGCCTAATAAATGGACAAGAGAAAATGTGATGCTTATACACAGTGTGATTTTTTTTTTATTTTAGCCATAGAGAAAAATGCATGAAATTTGCAGGAAAATGGATGAATCTGAAAAATATTAGCCACGTAAAGGAGTCAGAAAAGCAAGTACTACAGGATTTTTCTCAGATGCAAATCCTAGACTTGAACTTTGATGTGTGTGTGTGGATGTGAATATAAGCAGGAAACTAGAAGGGGCTATGGGAGGGCAAGAAGAGGTTTTAAGGATGGTGGGGACAGTATTAAAATCCGTATGACATAAAGGCAGGAAGGGACAAATGAGGGAGGCAGAGGCATGAGAGTGAATGGTGGTCGAAGTATAAACAAATTCCCTAATAATGAAAATGCTATAATGAAGCTTGTTACTTTGTATGCTAAATAAAAGAGAAACAAAATAAAAGGCCTGGGGAGGTGGCTCAATTGATAAGAGTACTTGCTGGGTAAACATCCAGATCTGAGCTTGGACCTCCAGAACCCAAGTTATAAAATCCTTAAAAGGCTAGGCATGGCAGTGCATATCTGGAGCCCAACTGCCGGGGAGACAGTACCTAACAGTTCATTGGCAAGCTAGCCAAGCCTCATCCATGGGCTCTGGATTCATTGACAGAGCCTGTCTTGTAAATAAGGTGGAGACCCGATGGAGAAAGACTCTTGGCATCAGCCTCTGGCCTCCATCCATGTGCATACACACTGCATGCACACCCACACAACCTTATGAACAAAAATATATGTTAGAATAAAAACAATAATAAACATCAAATGGCAGTAACAACCATCAGATGAGTCTATGGATGAAAATGCTTAGAGCAGGGTCTGGCACAGAAACTGTTGGTTATTATTACATTACAAGGGCATTCATAGGTTAAAATGAGAAAACAAGAGTGTGGCATGCAAACTATTGGCCCGACACTATTTCATCCAGGCATTCACCTGCATCAGTAACTTACTACCTCCAAGTCAACACACTGGACACAGACATATGGACCACTGAGAATACTGAGTCATTACCACACTAAGTACATTCTCATGAGAAAAGAAACAATAAAAGAGTAAATAGATGATTCAAAAGATAGTGGCATACATCTGTCGGATATCTACTTCATGCTGGCATTCTGCTGTGCCAGGCAGATGCACACCTTCAAGGTAGGTCTTTGAACTTAGGGTGCTCTCAGACTAAAAAGTAGAAGTGACTCTTAAACTGCTACTGAATACGGTCACTATTAGCTTAGGAAAAAAAATTTAAAGGCTCCATAGACCATGACATCAGGGTACATCTATGTAAATCCAAAGTTCAACTCTTTATCACCATCCACAACTGTCTAGCAATTTCTAAACAGAGGTAAATAGCAATCCTAACACCTGTGCAGGGTTTGCCAGTGTGTTTTCTTTCTTTCTTTCTTTCTTTTAAAAGATTTCTTTATTTTTTATGTATACAGTATACAGAAGAGGGTACTAGATGTCATTTTAGATGGTCGTGAGCCACCATGTGGTTGCTAGGAATTGAACTCAGGACCTCTGGAAGAACAGTAAGTGCTCTTAACCTCTGAGCCATCTCTCCAGCCCCCTGAGAGATCTCTCCAGCCCCAGACAGAAAGAAAGTGTTTCCTTTCTGTCGCCAAGGCTCCCTAGGAGGCAGAGCTGGGCCCATGCCCAGGGAAAGATGCTTTGACAGATGTGGCTTTAAATCTCTTCAGTCAACTGAGAGGTAGAATAATTAGTGATTGTAAGTATTTTTCTACACACACACACACACACACACACACACACACACACACACACACAAAACCACTTTAACTTTGCAAAAATGAAAAATGAAAAACCTGTGCTTTTTATGATAGAAAGGGAGTAGCAACTGAAAAGCAGATAAAACCCAGTGTAGTTGGTGTTGTATTGTAGTTCTGTTGACAGGGGGCTGGCCTAGCATGCATGAAGTCTCGGGTTCTGTCCCCAGCACCACACAAAACTCTGTGTGCCCGCCACACCCCTGTGAACCCAGCACGTGGGCAGCAGAGGGAGAGGCAGAAGTTAGCTATTATCCTTGTCTACATATAGAGTTTGCAGTCCTTATGGTTGGGCTACATAAAAGTTGCTCAAAGAAAAAAGACAGAAAGAGGGAGGGCAGGAGGAAGGAAGGAGGGAGGGAAAGAGGGAGGGAAGGGAGGGACAGAAAGAAGGGGTGTCCCAGTCCCTCCCATCAATTCATGAAAGTGGTCTCAAAAACAAAACATTTTTTCCTGCTGTTTTTTTAAATAATACTTGCAATAATTACTTTCTCTTTCAGGAGCCATTACAAAAAGTGGCAGGCAGTCTTCCTTAAAGGAAGCACGTGTGCATGTGCCAAACAGCATTCTTTTATTCAAGAAAGCTGTATGAGCAATGTTTGAATAGCCAGGCAATAGTTCAACTATTTTTTTCTTCCAAATCCCAATCAAATGGCCCTCACGTGGCTTTGTAAAAAGCCCCCTGATTCACAGCTCAGGGGTAGGAATTCACACAGTTTCTAAGCCTGAATAATGCTTAGAATAGAAAGAAGGAAACAAAGATGTGAAAAACTGGTTTTGCATAGGCTCAATCAGAAAGTAGCACCGATGCAGATGGTCATGGAATTACTTAGAGAAACAGAAATCTCTGATAATGGCTCCTGTAGCTAGGTGGAAATGACCATGATGGCTAAGTTACCTTAAGACCCAAGCTTCCAGTTACTGATGTGCATGCCAGGAATCCAGCTCTTTGATCATGTCACACATTCATGCAATGTGTCTTGGTCAACTCTTCCTTCACAGTCTCTTTATTCCATCCCACCTCCCACCAGATTCCTTTCTTCCTTACAAACCTTTTTTTCTTGTTTACCAGCTTTTGTTCTGTTGAATATCCTAAAGAGTTCAGCCAGGGCCATCTCCATGACCTTGAGTTTGGAACTAACCATCAGAGCCTTGTACCCATGAGTAGCCAATAAATCAGCAGTGAATGGCATGGTCCATGAAACCCTTCCCCACCTATGCTGAGTGTTGAGGGATTCGAATTTGTGTGGGCCCAGTGTCAGAGGGCACGGCTGGGCTGAGTTCGTGATTGTCACAGCCAGGCCAGGCTTAGTACATGGCATTATATAGGTGTTCCTTTTCCTTATCTTTCAGCTCTTAGATTTTTTTTTTTTCCCAACTCCTCTTCCAAGGTGCTTCCTGAACTCCAGGGGATGGTGTACTCAGCATTCTACTGTCCTTCAGTCTAAGAATCATGTGCAGCCGTATGTCTGTGTGTTCACATCTGTTCAGTGCAAGGTAAGAATTCTCCAATTAAGACTGAGAGTAGCTTTCATCAGTGAATATAAACATAGATATTTAGAAGGTAGTTTGAGAGCTGGAGAGATGGCTCAGAGGTTAAGAACATTGATTGTTCTTCCAGGGGTCCTGAGTTCAATTGCCAGCAACCACATGGTGGCTCACAACCATCTATAATGACATCTGGTACCCTCTTCTGTATACTGTATACATCATAAATAAATCTTTAAAAAAGTTTAAAAAAAAAAAGGTAGTTTGAAGGTATATCAGTTCAGCTAAGCAGCAGATTCCACTCTACAAAGTATGACCTTTAAGTCTTTTAAATATATATGTATACATATATGTGTGTTATATATATATATTAAAGTACTGAGAATATCATACAATCTGATTATTCTCTCCCCACACCACCTTATCTCCCTCCTTGTCCCTGTCACTACACACACTTCCCCTACAAGTCTCTTTCCCACATTCGTGACTTGGTGTTTTGTTTTGCTGCCCACTGAGTTTAATCTGGGCCCTCTGTGTGACCAGGGGTTTAAAACTATTCATCAGAGCCTGGTTAGGCTCATCAACGGTTATACAAATGCATAATAGGCAGCCCCTCTCCCAGCATCCTTCAGGAACCTGCAGCTCAGCAGAGAGGGGTGGGGCCTTAGAGCCCCAGCCATAGCTGGGTGAAGATAGGTGCAGTCCAATGTAGGCTTAATACAAGGGAAACACACAGACTGTGAGTTCCTAATTGCGTTTCTTCACTGCTTTTTCCTTATCTTCTGGGTATCTCCTTTTCTTCTGCAGTGTTCCTTGAACCTAAGAGGGCATGATACAAATCACTTGTTTAGGGTTGAGCACTCAGCCATCACTTATTCTCAGCACCTTGAGCAGCCAAGAGTTTCTGCATTCACCACTGTTTAAAAGCTTCTCCAATGAAGGCTAAAAGGAGTGCTTGTCTATGGGATGAGCATAAATATTTAGGGAGTGTCCGGTGTCCTATCCATTTAGCTAAACAGCAATAGTGACTTCAGCATTTGTCACACTCTCCTTGAAGGGGCTCTAGCAGACCCCAGCCCAGCATGCATGGCTCCGATGGGCCTCACTCCTCCCACACTCTCTCTTCCTTGCTAAATAAACTACACACCTAAAGCTAGCCACCAAGGTCTCATCTCTTACTCGGTCACATTCTCCTCCCGAGGCCAACTACCAAGATCCAGCTATCGAAGTACTGAAGACCAGAAGTCAAAAGTCTCTTTTGACTACCCTAATTAACATGCCCAATTAAAATGAAACAGCTCATCCTAACATGAGGGTTTTCCTTTTGCCTTCATAAATCATCATTTGTCTAAGGGCCAAGCCTATCTCCTTCCATCCAGCGGCGACAGAGCAGTCCTTGTCACAACCAGGACAAATATCCTCCCTCCTCTTGTTCCTTTCCCCTTCTTCCTTGTCCTCTATCTCCTGTCTTTGTCTCTTAGTCTCTGCCATTTGTCCTTCTTTTTGGGGAGGAGTTGGTCTTCGCATGTCTTGTGCAATACTGATTCTTTACTCCTTGCTGATGCTACAGAGGCTGGTCTCTGAGCCACACTGTGGTCAATACTAATGTACCAAGTACATGTGTGCGTACTATAGTGTCTGTATCCAAGCTGAAGTTCAAATGCCATTTCATGTGTTAAATTGGAGACTCACATTAAGTAAGGCTAGAAATTAATCATCCATTCTTTTGACATTATTAAGTGTATTGTATGCCTAGGCCTTCTGGCAGGTGTTAAACCACTCAGTGATAATTAAAGCTCAAAGTACCCATTCTGGGTACCTCTACTTTTGACTGTTCTGCCACCCAAGAGAGCAGAGGCATAAGGATTAAAATGAAGTTCCCCCATTTACAATTCAAAAATGAGTCAACTAGATTCCCTGTGTTTTTTTTATGATGTACTTTTCTAGGAGTTCTACAGCACAGATCTTTAGACATTGACATATAAAGATATAGATAGATAGATAAATGGAGATATCGATGTACAACAATGTGTATAGTAATGGGTCAGTAAACTTTTCACCAAATTTTAACATAGCATGTCCAGTAGCTCCATGGATGTCAAGGCTTTTTTAAAAATATTTGTTTATTTATTATGTATACAGTGTACAGAAGAGAGTACTAGATTTCATTACAGATGGTTGTGAGCCACCATGTGGTTGCTGGGAATTGAACTCAGGACCCCTGGAAGAACAGTCAGTGCTCCTAACCTCTGAGCCATCTCTCCAGCCCCCCGGATGTCAAGGCTTTTGACTCTAACTGGTATGTATCAAAAATAGACCTTTTTCTCAATCATGTTCATCAACTAATGTCCAGCCACATATTAAATGAAAAAAACAAAATCACCAGTAAGTTTCAAATTTCATCAGTTTTTTTTTCCACTGCCCCTTAACTGGAATACTACAAGCAGGAATGGAGAGGAAATATCTGAAAAGTAAATTCACAAATAGCATCTGGATCCGATTTCATCTTTTCATAAAATGCCAGGAGATGGCAGCATATATCCTAGCTTGTAGAACTGCATCAAAGCAAAGCACAGGTTCTTAGGGAAAAGTCAGACACAGGGCAGGAAGGGTAGTTACATAGGAAGAGCTGTTATATATCAGAAGTCTGGCTCAAAAAGACACAGAGACAACAGCACAATTTTGCTCATGTCCTGAAAGTGAAACATCTCTGATGCCATTAATGTTCTTTTAAATCTTAGAATATGGGCTGACAGGAATATACAGAGGGCACTGCCATTTTTAGAGAGAGTCACAAAAGAAAACCTAGACTTTGGTTGAGGTACAGATGACTCAAGTATAACCATGGAAATGTGTCCACAAACAATTTGTTTCACACTTATTTGTCAGAGGTTTGGTGTGTCACCATCTGCAGAGTGAGAACACTTAATTAATATTACTTCTTTTCTTTAACTCATTCTCCTGTCTAGAAATCTATGTAGGCAGTACCCAAAGAGTTCCACTTTTATTACCTTATTTTTTTCATAAAGATGAATTTTAGTTGTCCTTACCATGAGTACCTGGAAAGGGATGGTAGACAAACCTGGCAGAGGAAGGATCAAGCATGTAGAGGTTCTTGCGCCAGAAACTGCTCTTACCTCAGAAGTTCAGAGCACAATGGAGTACTACTCAGCAGGGAAAAAAAAAAAAAAGACATACTAAAATTTGCAAGCAAATGGATAGATCTGGAGAGTTTACATGGTATATACTCACTCATAAGTACATAATAATCAGTCTACAATCTACAACCCCTGAGTAGCTAGGTAACAGAAGGAACCTAAGAAAAACAACCATGGATCCCCCTGGGAAGGGGAAATAGAGAAGATCTCCTGAGTAAAGTTGGATCATATCGGGGAGGAAGCCAAAGGAAATGGGAAGAGATCACAAGAGAATGGGATGGTTGAGTTGGGGGAGCAATAGAGAAGGAGAACAAAGAAATAGATATCTTGATAGAGGGAGCCATTGTGGAGTGAAAGAGAAACCTGCTGCTAGGGAAACACCCAAGATGAGGCCAGCTAGGATTCAAAGCAGTAGTGAGGAGGGTGCCTAAACTGGTCTTCCCCTATAATCAAATGAATGACACCCTGATGGCCATTACAGAACCTTCATCCAGCAACTGATCCATAGCTAAGCACTGGGTCCAGCTGAAGAAAGGGAGGAGAGATTATATGAGCAAAAGAATCAGGATCATGAGGAGGAGACCCACAGAGATGCCTGACCCAAGCTATTGGGAGCTCACTGACTCTGAAATGACAGCTGAGGAAACTTCATGGAAAGGAACTAAACCCTCTGAATGTAGATGATGGTCAAAATGATGTGAAACCTCTTGCAGTAGGACCAGAGTTTATTCCTGGTATAAGAACTGGCTTCTCAGAGCCCATTCCCCACAGAGAGACAACTTACTCAGCCTTGATACTGGGGGGAAGGGTTCAGTCCTACCTCAAGTGCATGTACCAGACCAAACTGACTCACCTTGGGAATCTTTGCCCTCCCTAGGGAATGGATGGGGTGGGGAGGAGGCTGAGGGACTGGGAGGAGGGAAGGGAGAGGGAACATTGGTGGATATGGGGAAAAACTTTTTTAAATTAAAAAAAAACAAAAAGAGCGTTTGTTGCTCATACAGAGTACTCCAGTTGGACTCCCAGCATCCACATAGCAGCTCACATTTCACTGTTTAAAAATTGTGCATGTTCTAAAGCTACCCAGAGAAACCCTGTCTCAAAAAAACTAATAAATAATTAAATAGATAGATAAAGAAATAGAAAAATAAATAGATAGTAGAACAGTAGAATAAAAATTTCTTAAGTTAAAAAAAATAGCATTTACATGTGGACATATATGCTCAAAGCTTTCAGATATATAGATTAAAAGCCTCACTGTTCTTCTTTTTCTATAAAAGTAATATTATTATTAGGAACATTTTCGAGACCTTAGAAACCAAAATTTGTTCTAAGGTAATATCTGCCTTTGTTGCACCTTGCCAATAATTTCCCTAAAGTGAACTAAAAATGAGCAAATCATGAATCATGCATGGTTCAGAATGACTCAAAATTCTAAAGAACAGATGTTCTATTATATATTTTTCCCAGAAAATAATACAAGCTTTCAGCCCTAGTGGCTTTCAAAAACTCCACCAAACTCTATTTATACTAAGGTTTCAAAAGCAAAATGTAAAGCTTAAAGGGGCACCATAAAATAATTCAATATTTTTTCCATGACAAATGAGAAGATATTAATAATGCAACCAGTTAATTTAATTCTAAAGTTTAAGAAGGTTAGTTTGAAACATTTATATCTATATCCACATATTTATTATACACTATATGTAAAAATGTTAAATATTTGGTGTCTTCTTTTGTCCTTAAGAAAAGAATGCTATATTGCTAAAACTGAGAATCAATTATGACTTGCATACAGCCACACATTTGATGACATGATATAGCTATTGCACAAGATTCTATTTGCCTCAGACTGGCACAGTTTAGAGCAAACATAAGCAATGATTCCAACATTTATACATGTGAACAGTTTGAAAATAGAAGAAAATGTTATGATGGCACAAACATTAGGAAAACTAAGATAATTAGAAATGAAATTAAATGATATAATTTCATGGAAACACAAAGCACATTATGTTATGGGGATAAACAGCCTCTGTGTTTGTAACCATGAGAAACTACAGGGACACCCCCTCCCCTGTGTAGAGAAAGGTGGAGGGGGCTATGGGGTGAGGGTAGGAGCTTTAGGAAGCAGGTTAGACATTCTAATATATTTCTCCCCAACTCCTCATTAAAATTGTCGTGAATGTAGTTGCCTTATTAAACTGGTACTAGTTCAGTAACTCAGAAAGCTTTTAGCCAAATTCGAGATTGAATTTTCATCCAACACGGTGTCAAGAGATGAATGGACTGTTTGTCAAATTCTTCCACACTCTGTATCTGAGTCAAATGGACAGTCCTGAAGGAGATGGAAGTTCCTTCCGTTCACCTTCCATTTAGAATTTAGCCGCCTTCGTCTGTGTTTAGAACAGAGGAACATGTGTGCATCTCTCATCTATAGACATAGGATGTGGCACTCACCACTACGCTCAAGCCAAGAGTAACAGGGACGTCCAGAAGCTTTATAGGAAAATGCATATGCTTAAGAAAAAAATATCTGTATGCCCAGTGACTCCTTCTTTGAAGTTTCAGTGAGTTTTCCTTTTTTCTTTTGAGTTGCATGACTTTATCTCCCTATATAAATATTTGCCTGGTTTACCAAAGGAATAAAAAACAATCCTGAGACTTCATCATCTGTTTCACTCCAAACAAAATCGTGGCAATGTAATAAGTGGTCTTGTGGGCTGCTTTAGATCAGAGTTCTACTAGAAAAGGAAAGTTCTTCCAGGCACTGAGAAAAACCATCCAGAGCAAAAGCAATGCTGTGTGGGTAAGATACCGTGTCCTGTTGTAGTGAGTTGGATGCAAAATCCCCAAACCTTGAAATTGATATATTTCTGCAAGTGCATAAATTAGCATCCAACAAGCTCCATGAGCATCCATTACACAGAGAAAGGCCGACCTGGGGACTGGGAAGGCTCCTTCAAACACATCTCATAGTATTAATAAGATGTATAAATAATTTGAATTTCAGTCACAAATTCAAATATAGCAGAAATACAGACCACTTTGTTTTTCTATAAATCAACTAAATATTCATTTCAAGTTCCCATTAAACTCAAAGCTCCTTATTCATGGAGTGCCATGATGAGAAGCTAGTTATTTGTCAACCATTCCCATGGGCACATGCTAAAATCTCTGTCAACCCATCTAATCTTCAGGGACTGAGGTTCACACCACCCAGAGGCAGGAACTCTGGACACCATCTAGCATATTCAGCCTGGGTTGGTTAGTCCTTCCTTTTCTAGGAAGACACCATTCTTCAGAACTGTGTTTATAGTTCAGGGCCCAGGAACTCTTCCCAGAACATCAGGGTAATACCTTTCTGCTTGGCCCATCCCCCTTCACGCCATTTCTAATCTGAGAAGTATTTTTCTGTTCTGAGTGGGCTAGGAGAATAGAACATTTTTTTCCTTTTCTTTTTTTAATTAGATAAGGTCTCAGATATCACGGGACTATCTTGAAATTGCTATGGAGCTTAGGATGACCTTGGACTTCTGACCTTCCTGCCTTCACCCCAAGTGCTAGAATTTTACTCATTAGGCCTGGGACCGAGGACTTTCACCTCCTCAGCCATCTCACTGGCCCATATTACCAGCCCATTGCCTTCCAAAGATTATGCGTAATTATCACCTTATTAATTTCAACTGTCCCTTAGTAGCCTCAGGCAATTGTTCCAGGATCCCATTGATAACAAAAACACTCAGGTTCTCTAGTCTCTACATAAAGTAAATCAAATGTCACACAAAACCTCTATGAGGCTTCACATACCCATCCTTCTTTCTTCCCTTCCTTCCTGTTTTTCTTTCTTTTTCTTGCTAGGAACTGATTGTCATGGAGGATGATGCTGGGCTCTGGCCTCCTGTTTTTGCTTCCCTCTTGCTGTGCTGGGGTAACCAGTGCACAGCGGCTCCTCTAGTTCATGTATGATGAGGCTCTGTACAGACTGGGCAAGCACTCCACCAACTCAGCCACACCCCCAGCCCACCACATATACTTTAAATACTCTCCAGACTACCTGAAAACCGTAAAACAATACAAAATCTATGTAAATATTTGCTATTCTATATTGCTTAGGGAATAATGATAATAAAAAAAAAACTGTATGTTCAGTACAGATACCTTTTTTACAAAATAGTTTTTACCTCCAGTCAGTTAAATCCATGAATGTAAAAAGAACCATGTTATTAAAATTCCTGAAGAGGATTTGTATTCTTTACCTGCTGAATTACTACGTTGTCAGAAATCTTTGAAAACAATTTGTTAGAAATCTTTTTATTGTAAATAACATAAACCCAATTCTAATTACCATAGAATCTTAAATAAACCAGTTAACTTGAGCTAATGCTAAGTAATTGAACTGTGATATCCAAAATATAAAATTCAACCCAGGCTGGACCTAGGGATTTAAATGGTGACAAAATGTTTCTGGATTTGCTTGATTCTGTCTTTTTTTTCCTCAGGAGGCTTCCTATCCCTGAGAACAAGACAACTCTAGACAGTCTAGACTTGGACTTTATGAGGATTTTTAATCATAGAAAGTGGCAGGCAGGGCTGGAGAGATGGCTCAGAGGTTAAGAACACTGACTGTTCTTCCAGAGGTCCTGAGTTCAATTTCTAGCAACCACACGGTGGTATAATAAGATCTGGCGCCCTCTTCTGTATACTGTATATATAATAAATAAATATCTTTTTAAAAAAGAAAGTAACAAGCACTCTTTTTTTTCTCCCAACATTCAAATAAAGATAACGAGGACTTTGACCTAACTTTGATCCTTTGTTCACCTCTGGCCAATACTAGAGTCAGAAAGATAAGTCATTCTGATTGGCCAGTTTTGGTCATGCTGGGTTCCCCTGGTTCAAACAGATAAGTCAAGGATTCCAGGAGCAATCATAAGAGTCTGCAGGAGCCAAGCCTTTAATGGCTGAGCTATCTCCGCAGGATTAAAAAAAAAAAATTAAAAAGGGCTGGAGAAATGGCTCAGCAGTTAAGAGTTTGATTCCCAGCATCCACATGGAAGCTAACAACTGTCTGTAATTCCAAGATCTGACACCCTTACACAGTTATACATGTAGGCAAAACACCAATTCACATAAAATTAAAATAAATATATATATATAAAAAGATCCTGCAGGAAGGCAAGGAAGCTGGGCCATTACCGCAGCCTGCTGGGGAGCATAAATTACATCTCCAAGTCTGTGGGTCCTCAGGCAAAGAAGCCCAAGATTTGAAGAGAGAGGTGGACCAGAAAGTTCTCAGTTACATTTAATTTAACATTTAGGCAAGTCTCCTCCATATGTATTGAAAGTAAGGTGACAAGGAATAGGGGCTGGGTATTCAGTGTCTGCTCAGTTTTCTGGGACCTGTGTATGTGTGTGTGTATGTGTGTGTGTGTGTATGTGTGAATGTGTGTGTGTGTATGTGTGTGTATGTATATGTGTGTATATGTGTGTATGTATGTGTGTGTATGTGTGTGTATGTGTGTGTGTATGTGTGTATATGTATGTGTGTGTATGTGTGCGTATGTGTATGTGTGTGTATGTGTGCGTGTGTGTATGTGTGCGTATGTGTATGTGTGTGTATGTATGTGTGTATGTGTGTGTATGTATGTGTGTGTATGTGTGTGTGTGTGTGTTGTATGGTATGCCTGTGGAGGTCAAAGCATAAGCTCCAGTGTTAGTCCTCCTCTTTCATCTTGTTTTAAGATAGGGTCTCTTTATCATCTGTCACCTGCCATTTACAGTAGGCTAGCTTCCCCTTGGACTTCATCTCTGCCCCCTTTCTCACCTTAGTAGCACTGAGACTGCAGATGTACCCATGGGGTCTCAGGGTCCCAACTTATATGTCTAGTATCATAAACCCAATAAAAAAATGCATAAGTCGAGAAAGTCACAGGTCCTAAAGGAGAGCCTCCTTCTGTTGTTTAAATAAGTTGAGGTAACGACAAACTTCTCTCTAAACATCTATGCATATTCACCTGCAGCCAAATGTTATTCTTAGCCTTAATCAGGAAGCATCTCTTTGCAGTGAAGAGCTCTGCATGCAGAGACTCCCAGTTGCTCAAAGTGTCAAGAGTAAGTGACAAGTGACAGCTGAGTACTCAATCAGTCCTAAACAAGAAACTTATAGCAACTAGTGTAGAACTCTGGAATATATCATAGGAAAGAGTGGAAAGATTGAAAGTCAAAAGATCAGAAGGAGGGCTTAAAATGCTGTCCTCTGGACATGTTACATCTGTTCCCACCAGGAATGCAAGGCAATTGCTTGCGCTGAACCTGTACATCATTCCTGGATGGGGAGGAGCTTGTGGGACACTATCCGCTGAACTGTTGGCCTACTGCTAGAGTCTAGGGCAAGGGGAACCATTGTCTTCAAAGAATTGGCAAGCCATCCATCTCCATTAGATGGTTCTAAACCCTTGTCCACACAGAAGGCACTGGCTAAACTCAATGGGTCACAGAACAAAATACAACCAAAAGGCATGAATGTGTGAAAGGAATTTGTTGTGAGGTGGGAAGTTGGTAGGATCAGGAGGGAGATATTAGAGAATGGGAGTGAGAGCAATTAGAATATGCATTGTATACATGTATGAAATTGTCAAAGAGCAAATTAAATTAATAAAAAAGTTACATTAGAAAAAAATTAAGGGTGCAACTAACCATACAAGCTAGCAATTATACTCCTGGCAATGATCCCAGAGAAATGAAATTTTATGTTCACAAATACCTGTACAAGAATGTTTATAGAAGAATGTTTGTAAAAGCCAGAAAGCAATAACCAGATGTCTTTCAGTATGTGAATGAGAAAACAAACTGTAAAGCAACAAGGCTGTGGGATGCTTCCGAGACAGGAATCCTTAGAAACTGGGTAGGGGGGTGGGAAGGTGGGAGGTGGGGAGGTGGGGAGGTGGGGAGGTAGGGACGTTCATTAAGTGCCTAGTGCACAAGAGTGAGGACCAAGAGTTCAGTTCCCCAGAACAAGTAAAAAGCTAGATGCGGCAATGTGTGCATGTAATTTCAGCACTGGCTAGAGGTGGGGAGCAGAACCAAGCAGATCCCTGAAAGCTAAATGACTAGCCAACCTAGCAGAATTGATAAGTTGCAGGTTTGGTAAGAAATGATGAGTAATAATACCTGATATCTGCCTCTGGCCTCCATGTGCACATACATGTACACAAATGTGCACACACATGTTCATACTTATACTAACAAGTGCATATGCCATGTAAAATAACGCACACATGAACAAAATAAATAGGCAAATTGTTTATGTCCACAACCATGTGGATAGATGTTAGAATATTACAGTTAACACAAAGGGCCACCTTCTGCCTGAATCTGTACCAGGGTAATCAATCTAGAGGTATGTTGAGGGTGAGAATTGGGCATAATCATGAAAGGGCAGCAGGAGGTATTTTGGTGGTAGTGAAAATGTTCTGCATCTTAACTGCCAATGTAGAAGCCCTGGCTGTAATTCCATTCTACAGTATTGCAAGACATAATTACATTAGCAGAAAGTAGGCAAAAGGCATGTAAAATCTCTCTGTCATCTTTTTCCAAACTGCAAGTGAAACTATGGTTGTGTCCAAGTTATAATGTTTAAATGCACAATAAGGAAATACTATGAGCAATCGTGTGACTAGAAATTCAACAACTTAGAAAAAAAGCAAATTCCTTGAAAGATGTTAATTGTTAAAATACCTGACAGGAATCAACTTTAGGAAGAAATGGCTCACTGTTCAAAGGAATACAGTTCACCATAAGTGTATTCCTTTGAACAGTGAGCAGGCAAAGGGTGTGACGGGTCACATTGCATCTGCAATCAGGAAGAGGGAATGTGCATTTTGCTTTCTCTCCTTTATGCAGCTTGTGACCCTAGCCTCTTGATAAAACCTTTCTGGGGCCACACCCTGAGGTGTGTTTCCATGGTGATTCTAAGTCTGTCAAGCTGACAATGAAGACGACCATTGTGGAAACATCTTACAGCCTACTCTAAGATGATGACATCTTGTGAACTGTACAAACTGCACACTAGACAAAGATATCATGGAGAGTATGCCTCACCAAGAGAGGTACAAGATGTTAGAAGGTAGAATCTCAGAAACTTAGCAAATTGAATACAGCAGTGTGTAAAAGTTTGCTTGTTTTTAAGAAAGGTAGAAATAATGTAAAACTTAAAAAAAAATCAATATATTTCAATATGTAGATAAATGTGGAAAGCTATATAGCCATTCCAACTGATGATGAAGAAAGCACATTTGATCAATTGTGAATGTTAAGAGCATTTCAAAAATTCTCAACGAAGTTAAAAAAAAAAAAAATAGAAAGCAATCTCCTTGAGCTGGCATCAACCATCTGCAAAAGAACATAAAATATCGGTGTGGTTTGATGACTTTCCATTAAAGCCAAGATCAAGAGAAAAATGTCTGTCCTTTCTCAGCACTCATATTCAGTGTCATAGCACTGATCTTAACCAAGGCAATAAAACAAGAAAGGAAAAGATATGTAGATTTAAAAATAAGTGAAATTTATTATTCAAAGATGTTGTGAACACAAATGCTGAAAATCTAATGGAATATTTTTAAAACTATTAGACAAATGAATAAATTTTTCAAAGTATCACCATGTAAGATCAATAAAATCTGCTTTGTTCTCCACACAGTCTCGGACTTCCTATTTATTTTATTGAGGGTAGTGCATCCTCAGTCAAAACTGATTCTTGTTTGTTGTATTGTGTTGAATTTGAGACAAGGTCTTATTATGTAGCCTCAGCTGGCCTCGACCTCTCAATCTCCCTGCTTCCTCTTGGGTAGAAAGCACATTCAGATTTAATTTCCATTGTCGCATGGTTGTAAGATACAGCAGCATGATGCTCCAGCAACATTAGGCAATAGCAACAGACTGCATCTTTCACGAAACCTAGATGACAATAGATCCTATGATGCACTCACTGTCTCTGAGCTGTGATGTTTGGTACTCTGAGTGTTTTAATGCATTTTTTAAATATGATGCACTCAGTTCATAAGGATTGGTTAGATGAAACTTGATTGTAAGTCAAGGAGTTTGTGTGCTGGCAATGAAATATTCAAACAAAACATCTAAAATTCTAAATATTTAGAAAATATAAAAAATAAAAACTTAAGGATAAACCTAACAAAAATGTAAAAGTTTTAAACATCAAAATTAATAAACATTGCTAAGATAAAGAATGTATAAGTAAGTACAGATGTGTAACTTGCTCATGGGACAATACCTATTATTAAGATGTGAATTCTTCCAAAACAGAGAAATAAATTTAATGCAATCCAAATAAAATCCCTCATAGAAATAAACACTTATAGAAGTTAACAACTTAGTTTTAAAATTTACATGGAAAGGCAAAGGACTTGGGATGGTCAGACCAATTTTTATTTCGGCATACACAATAAAGTTATAGTAATTTTGTAAGTGGGGGTGGAGAATGTTGTCGGTTTTTATTTATACTCTTTGACTCTTTAGTATTTGAGGGGCCCACCACCCATCTCCCAAAGAAATACACTCACAGAGACATCTTCTTTTTTATAAATGCCTGACCTTAGCTTGGCTTTTTTTTTTTTTTTTTTTTTCTCAGCTTTTCTTAAATGATCCCATCTATCTTTTGCCTCTGGGCTTTTACCTTTCTCTATTTCTGTGTACCTTGTTTTCCGTTCTTATTCCATCTTCTGGTTGTCCCTGAGTCCTACTCTCAATCTCTTCCTTGCTCCTTGATCCTTTCTCCTCCCAGATTTCTTCTCCAGTTTACTCTCTCTGCCAAGCAGCCCTACCTATCTTTTCTCCTGCCTATCTATTGGCCATTCCGCTGCCCATTAGACCAATCAGGTGTAGACAGGCAAAGTAACACAGCTTCACAGAATTAAACAAATGCAACATAAAAGAATGCAACACATCTTTGCATTAAAACAAATGCCCCACAGCATAAACAAATGTAATACATCTTAAAATAATATTTTACATCATGAGAGGGTTTCTTTGTGTGGTCCTTACTATCCTGGAACTCACTCTGTATACCAGGCTAGCCTCAAGCTCACAAGGTTCTCCACCTCCCTCTGTTTCCCAAGATCAAAGGCATATGCCACCACCACTGGGCTAGGGTATAATACTTTTTAAAATGTGGTATTACTACATAAATAAGAAACAGTTCAATGGAATAAAATAGAGTCCAGACATATAGAGCAACTGATTTTGACAACTAAAGTGGGGAACAGGTAGCCTTGATAATTGATGCTAGAATCATATACCAATATTTTAAAAAGAACTTCAACCAGTAATACCAACTGCTATGCCTAGAGCTCCCACTGTATTTTGCATCTAAACTGAATTTTCCAAATTATACACATTTTAGAAGAAAACATAGACAGAGGCTCCAGCAAGATAGTTTAGTGGGCAAATGCTGAGGACCTGAGTTTTAGTTCAGGAATCTTTGTAAAGGTGAAAAGAGAAGAGAGCCTAGCAAGCTGTCTTCTACATGCACACTGTAACAAACACGCAACTCACCCGCACACATTCACACAATAAAGACTAAGGTATATTTTTAAAGGAAAATATGGAAGAAGATCTTTTGTGGGCGAGTCTGAGTCAGGCAGAGTCCACAGACTTGCTCAAGAAGCCACCAACATGCAGAAAAAGTATTCACCCATTACACTTCATCAAAATGGAAAATTGTCTTCCAAAAGGGAGGTGGGGAAGAGACACACTGAAAGAAAAATCAACACATACTGTATGATTGCATTTATATGAAAGTAGGAAATGCAAATTAGTGTAAAGTGAAGAGAAGCTGATCAGTGATGCTTGAAGGTGCAGGAGCAGGAATGAGTGGCCACAGAAAGCTAGAAGGAAACTGGTCTCTATAGTAGTGATGCTTTCATGGGTGTGCATGTGTCAAAATCAAGTTATTTTCTTAAAACACTTCAGTGTGTCAATTATAATGCAGCAAAAAAAAAAGTCTAAAAAAGAATGTGTGTACAACCCAACCCTGGCCAATAGAAACAAAAAGCCCGATGGAGGCTTGTGGGAAAGCCCTTTCATGTCACAAGCTTTCTGTGTCTGTTTCTCCTTTTCTCCGTAGTCTCTGAGAAGAATGTTGCCCACAGTACAGCTGCAAGTTATCTTTTGACCAAGGAGAAAGCCAGCATAAAGAAACTGCTAACACAGACACAAACAAGCAGACACAAAATCTTCAAGAACCAAAGTCCTGCTTGCACTGACTCAGGACTTCCCTTCTTCTGAGGATATAATACTATTCTATACTGCCCATATCATTTTGTATCATGTTTCTATACCTTACAGTGTAAAGGCATCTGAACCAGTACAGAGACATTTTCCTCTGAAAATGATATCAACAGTTTGTAACATGCCATCAGAGAAAAAAACTTTGTGTTTAAATTTATTTGCTTAAAAAAAATAAAACCTTTTATGCAGTTAAAAAATGAGTATATTTATCTTCTGCTGATGATACTTATATTAGTAAAGTTGACATGTGTATCTGTGAATGTCTCCAGTGTATAAGATGTGTAAGTGCTAATTCAAACACACCAGAGGTTTATAATCTTCACTTAGCTTGCCTTTCCTATAGCAGTCTGAAGTTTCCTCTGAGCAATCCCCTAACCCAGGGCTCTTACCTCTCGCATTTCAGATGAGGAAGACCCCTGCAATCAAGAATCCATGTGATTGAAAGTGTGAGGATAAAGGAAACTACACAGACCCACCAATGCTGGGGAAACCTCTCTCAACAACTTCCCCATATAGGAAAAAAGTCAGAGTGCATGAAGAGGAGCACACGGAGAATGCACTTAGGTCACAGGCTTTGGGGGCTTTGTTTTAGACGGACTAGAGATTCTTACCATCAAGGGATGTACCATCAAGGTCTCAATGTCATGATTCCCAGGAAAAGCTAGTTGGAGGAAGTATAGACGTACTCACTATAGAAAGAACTCTCCAAGCTACTTTGTGCTTGTGAAGGCTGGTCTAATGTGTCCATGGCAGGTAACACATAGGGAGCTGCAGTCGAGAATTGCCTATTTCTACCCCTGAGGCCCGGCACGAGTCCCCACTTGCATCCAAGAAGGGCTAGGAGAAGAGATGCTTCCAAAGCCTCAGCTGGGTACCGCCTGACTGCCAGCTGGTTCAGCGCCAGCCCACAGGAGCAGAAACTTTCCCCAGGCCCGTTTGTTACTGCTTAGTCTTCCCTAAGTACTTGGTCTGTAATTACAGGTCAGTGTGTACAAGACAGGAAATGGGAAATAACACCTTGCCCTGTAGCACCAGCAAGACAGAGAGAAGAACCAAGACAAACTCTTCAAACAGGTGTTTCACTGAAATGAAACCACTGGAAGAAGCAGATAAAAGCTTTTAAAAAATAATGAATTCACTCAAGGAGATATAATTAAAGATTAAGAGGTTAACAGTTAAGTATATGATGGGTGCCGGAACTTTCAAAATAATTTAAGAAGTATGCACACTCTCCATGTTCCTGATAGTAAGCCCCTCCTGGTGGGATGAAATAAAATGAATTACAATGAAATAATAGCTGGAGAAAAACAAAATGACTAGATAACATAATTTTAAAAACTGAAGTACTACTTAGCCAGCACATCAAGAATTCACCCATTTCCCAGAAAGGCAAGTAGAAGGAGTAGCTGATGAATGGCCTGTCTAGTCCTTGCCACTGGATGGAAAGTAAAGCCTTGCCTGTGCTTACCTACCATTTTCACTAGAAGCAAAAGCATCCCAGGAAAGACCTGAAAATATCCCCTAGTGGATAGTGCACCAAAAGCACATCTAGAGAGTAGGCAGTTTCAACCCAGGCTTTAAAAAATTTCTAAGATTCAACTCAATTTTCAAACATAAACAATATCCTTTCAATAACTCAGTTATCAGTTAAGCAACAGATAAAATGTAATTGAAAAGCAAGTAGATAAGCCAAGGAAATGATCCAGAATGCAATGCAATGAGAGGTGATGTAAGGGGTATTTGGGGATATAGAAGCTATCATGAAGTTCTAGTCTACATTCATTTACATTCCAAAAGCAGTGACTAGGAAAAAGGCAATAATTGTGGGAGGGAAAACAGAGTAGCAGTTTTTCAGAACTGTTGAAAGATACCAACTCTTGAAATCTAGAGCACCATTTAAAGCCCAATAAAATCTAAATAGGAATATAAAAATAAAACATGCCTGGATTCATCATAAGGAACCTATAAATAAAAAAACCCAAGACAGCAGCAATTAAGCTGATCCCAACTTGGAGAGGGTGCAGAGACCTGAACATCATGTGCATGTTCCACCAGTAAGCTTCGGCCCCATCCCCCAAACTGAGTTGGTTTGAATTGATGTTGTTTGTTTGTAAACCCTATGAGCCCCTGGCTGTCCTGAACTTGCTATGTAGACAAGGCCATCCTCAAACGCACAATGTTATAGCCTCTGGAGTGCTGGGAATAAAGGTATGCACCACTATAGCAGGCACAAACTGGCATCTTAGATGCTTGGGTGTTAAGACTACAACTCAGTGGAAGAAGAATTGATCATGAATATAAGACCATGAATTCAATCTCCCTTTGAAACAAACAAACAAAAATGCCCATAGCAACAAAGAAAACTAGAGAATTGACTAAAGTCTAAAGTGTGTGGAGGGGGCAATTTAGAATTGCATATGAACAAAACAATCCTTGAAGAGTACCACTACAATTAAGGCTGAAGAGATGGCTGTGTCCACCAAGTACTTGCCAGGCAAGCATCAGAGGCCAAAGAGACCAATACCAGGTAGGTACTGGTAGGCAATGGACTCTGGGTTCACAGACAGACAGGTCACAAAGCACCTTTTAGATCACAGATATCTGGTCAACCCAAGAAGCATTAGGGATCATTTAGTAAGGGATTCTGGATGAGTGGATGAGATGTCAGTCTAACCTAGGTTCCAATCACAGGAAATCATTCCTCCCTGTACTAAAACAACCCAGTCCATTCATAATCCTCTGAGGATAAGTTTACCATAAGAATAGACTCCTAAAGGGAGCAGGAAGCACCACATCACCCTTGTTTTCTCGTCTAACAGTTTTTCAGTTTGACTGTTCTGATTTAAGATTACTTTCTGTAAGAAGGACCACCTTCATTGAACAGTGGCACTTCCAGGCATGATTCCTGTCTGTCATGGCCTTTCGGTCCTAGACAGAGTAAATTAGTCACAGATTGAGGCTTCCTATGTCACTCCATGCTGACTGACTGAATGCATGTTTATGGTAATATAGTGGGCATTCAGGTGCTGGAAATTGAACCCAGGACCTCTTGCATGTTAGACATGTGTCCTACCACTCAGCTATTATTATTATCACCAACTCTCATTTAAAGAAAGGAATATAATCTTCATTAACTTCTTTTTATTATTTATGGAATACATTTTAGGTGCTCTGAAATTATTATAAACTATGCTCTGAACCAAATTTCATAATTTTAAGAATCATTCTCATCCATCTTTTATTTTTCTCTTGTTTATTTTGTCTTTATCTCTTATTCATAATTCCAACATCCACTAAATGTTAGCCTTCTTACCAAAGTTTTCCTCAGAAACCACAAGACAATGAATAACAGCACATGTAAAGGGGAGTTTCAGAGACTCGGAGCCTTTGTAAAGACTTCATGTACTTACTTGACTGCTATGAGGTAGACATTATCTGCATCTCACCTCACAAGTAAATGGAAGGAAGCCTGGGATGGTTATATAGCTTGATGGGGTTCACAGAGGATCATAGTGAAGAACAGGAATGGATTATTCTCTTAAGGGTATAATTAGGCACTGGGTTCAAATTTGAAGGTGGCTCTGGATTTCACATCCCAAGGACTTAACTTCCAGGAAATCCTTTTGGAACTGAGGTATCTCTTCCTAAGTAATTACAATTTCATGAGAGGATTTGCTGTACTGTGCCTTGTGCGACACCACAGACTCCTTTGGGTTTTGTGACCTCTTAGATGACAGTGACTGTAGTAGTGTATAATTCATTTAAAATGACACGGGAGGTGCCAGTGTTGATGAGATGAGTGGCAGTCTCTTTCCAAGTTTACAGATGCCCCATTTCAGTGTCTCTTCCCCAGCAGGAGGAGAATATTTTGATCAGAAAGACAATCTTGCTCTCTTTTGTTGGGGTCTCCCTTAGTGATAATATCTAACACAGATCACTTTTGTCCTGTTAAAGGATTATTCTTCCAAAAATTATGTTAGGAGTAGAAATTGTACCTTCTTTCTCTTTTAGGGGCTAATTGAGAGCATGCTCAGTAAACTATGCTTAGTGCCAAAGTGAAGCACAAAATATGGCTGGCATCATCATAAACGTAAAATAAGATACTGTTTCAATATATATGACATATCACAATGGGCACATGCCATAGTGGTCAGCATTAGTAGCCCCTAAGACTATGAGGATATTAATTTAGGTTCTCATAACAACTGTTTATACTTGTAAATATCCCTTATGCATTCTCTATCTCCTTCTAATATATAAAACTGTGAGTTAGGGTTGTTATGATGAAATATACATTGTGTGTATAATATGTATATATATATATATAACTGAACTTTTATGTTGAAATGTATATAATGTAAAGCCTTACATAAATCTATCCTATAGTTTTTGAGCTATAATGTATGCTTATTGTTCAGGTGAAGAAACTGGGGCTCAGATATTAATTGATAAATTACAGAGATAAATACTAGACAAACCAATTCAAGACTGATTTCAAGTCAAGTGAAGTCCTTCCCTTTAATCTTGGCTTTTACAGCTAAGAGCTATGGCCCATTCTAAGCAAGCGATATCCTTTCTAGAAATACAAACAGAACACTCTTATTCCATTTTCAGCACATGTTTTAGAGCTTTCAATGCTCAGAGTATTGGTCTATTTTGGGACACCTCTTTAAACTGTATAATTTCTTGCTATTTATGTACTATGTGGATTTCAAGCTCCAAACTCACTCTACACACTATTACCAATACACAACTTCATGATAAGGGAAATGCATGTGATCTCATAGACTTAGCAGCAAGTACAATCTGCATTCACAGTACTGGTGTTAAAATTTCCACATATAAGCATTTTTTTCCTTTGAATCCTGATTATGACAAATACCCTCTGACACCTTAAAGTGGATGAAATTGATAGAAACATCCCAGAAAGCAAGTCTTTAGAACATAGAGAAATATTGGCTATCAAAGCAGGAGCACCAGAAAATGTAACTGGTTTTGCCTGCTTCATGGCAAAGGATTGTAGACCACAAGAGAATGTTCACATTCTAACCAAAGATGCCTATGAACACAATCTTAGTTGAAACTATCTTTTGCAGACTCATCTGAGCTAAGAGGTGCTCATAATGGCTGGTTTCTTAATAACAGAAAGGAGCAGAAGCCAGGGGTTACTCAAAAGAAGATCTACTATTCTTGCAGAGGACACACACTGGGTTCCCAGCACCCATGCTGCGTGTCTCACAACCAACTGTAATTCCAGCTCCACATGATCTGATGTTTAGTCTGGACTCCACAGATACCTGCACTCGCATATACATATACCTCCCCCCCCCACACACACACACATACACAAAGTTAAACACTACTCTTTTAAGCAAAAGAAAGGCAAGTCTCTTTGGATCTGGATTAGAGGAGGCACAGGAAAGGGTTGACACAATAATGAAGTAGAGTCTAGAATGGCACAGCCAAGCATAACAGTGCCAGACATTGCCACAGCCACCAGAGACTAGGCCTAGACAAAGGATTCTGGGGATCGTAGCCTCGACAGCCACACCTTATTGTCAGACCTATGACCTCAAGGGCTGTGAAGGAACAAATCCTTGATGTTGTGGGGATCTGCTGCCACAGATACAGGAAGCTAGTCTACCTGCTTCCCATTCTGCCTCCTGTTTGAGTATATTCCGTGAGACCATTTTGAGCTTGCAATTTAACTTGGTATTTGTTGCTGATGAACAGGTTTTATTTGTGTTTTCATGGGTATTCCATTGCCTTTACCTTTCTAACAATTCCTTCTATATGCCTTTGACCATGTGACTGCCAACCTAGTCCACATAGGAAAGAAAAACAACATTTTGTTGTTTCAGGAGAGCTTGCAAGCTTTGTATTCATGTGATCAAGAAAAATAATTATTTTGGGGCTGGAGAGATGGCTCGGCGGTTAAGAGCACTGACGTTCTTCCAGAGGACCAGGGTTCATTTCCCAGCAACCACATAGCAGCTCACAACTGTCTGCAGTTTCCAGTTCTAGGCAAATAAATAAAAATAAACAAATAAAGTTAAAAAATAATTATTTCATATACACTCTGTCAGTGTTCAAAATCATAATAAAGACACAGTTCTCTGTGTGTGTGTGGGTTATGGGTTGTGTGTCACTGAACCTGAAATTCGGCGGTTGGCTATGTTGGCTGACCAAGAAGTTCTAGGAATCCAACTGATGTTACTGCTGAGGTTACAGATGCCCACACACAAACACATACACACCTACAATGGCTTTTACATACATGGGTGTTAAGGATCTCCGACTCAGCTCTGACCTCAGACTATGCACTATGCTGCTGACCGAACTATTTCCCAAGCCTCCATAAAAAGTCTTCCATCTGAACGAAGCCTCTGAACTCTAGATGTCAAATCAGGCTCTAGGATTTAAACGAAATAGCTTTATTTAGTTTATTGGATTCTTAAGGTCACTTAAAGACTCCCTAATATCCAATGGAAAACGTGTTCCCTCGCCAACATACCAAGAAGGTTTTCTACAACCTTACAGGTTGCCATGTAAAGGGACTCCGAGGGGTAGGTACCAAAGCAGTATTACCTGCTGACTACTTGATCCCTGGTGTTTCAAAGTTGTATTTCCACTGGAACTCAGTAGTGAGACCCTGAACTCTAAAACACCTGTTTCAGGCCAAAACTCACTTGGGAGCTACCTCGCCCAGGCTGTCATCCCCAGCCCATGAAAACACTGTGCCCAAAGAATAAAGCTCAAATGCCCGCTCGCAAAAGGTCATCACTGGGAGGCCTCTCCAGAGAAAATAACCTCCCTGGAGCCGGATAAGGATTTATGAGCTGTAAACCAACTCTGTGGGTCTCACTGCCATTATAATTCCATCCACAGCAGTGATCACACAGGCCAATGTGCTGTGGATGGAATAACTGACCAGATTGAAGACTTCACTCAAACCCAACCTCAGTGCATAGTTAGTTCTCTGGAGAGATGTCAGCCACGATCTCCAAATTCCCGTTCAATCTACGAAGAGACCTGAGTGTGACCGAGACCCCCAGAGCAGGGACCATGCAGATGAGACTGATTTTTATGCGGGGGGTGCACGTGGGGACCAAGCCGATCTCCGGTGGCCTCCAGCTAGTGGGGCCTGCCCTTGGGCAGCAGGGCGCCTCCCGGGGGCGTCAGGGCCGCTGCAAGCGGGCTTCCCCCACCCCCGGCGGCGACCCCACCTCCCGCCCCCGCTGCGCGCGCGCGTGGGTCCGTCCGTCTGTCTGCTCTCTCGACGTCAGTGGGAATTTCCAGCCAGGAAGTGAGAGAGTGAGCGAGAGAGGACGAGAGAGAAGTACCGAGGCGAGCCGGGCAGGAAGAGGAGGTTTCGCCACCCGAGCGGCCCGGCTGCGCGCTGACGGCTTCCCGTGCCCCTGCGCGCCCCCGGCCTCCCGCCGCCGCCGCCCTCGGCCTGCTCGCGGGCCGGCTCCAGCAGCGCAGGCCGGAGCTCAGGGCCCCACCGCGCCCGGCCCGCTCCGCGCTTCTCCGCCCGCGCCGCAGCTATGGCGCGCCGCTAAACCTCCAGCTCGTAACCCCGAGCCTGCTAGGGCTCCCGGCGGTCCGCGCCGCCCCGCAGCGGGAGCCCGCAGGCGCGGAGAGGCCGCGCCCGCTGCACCTCCAGGGTAAGCCTCGGGGTCTGGGGCGGGGGACGGAGCTGCCACCTCTCCGCGGCGAATCCGAGCGGATCGCTGCTGTGCAGGGCTCCGGGCTGGTCCGTGGCGAGCGGAGGGGGTTGGGGAGCCCGGGCAGGAGTTGCGGGACGCGCGGCCCCGGCTGCGGGGACTGGGCATATCCGCACCCCGGCGGCCCGAGGCCTCCCAGGCCATCGGGGCCCCTCTGCGTCTCCGCGGGCGGGAACGGGAACTGGAGGGGAACTCTAGCAAAGTTTTAGAATGATCTCCGCAAGCCCCTGCCGCGGTGGGTTGGCTGCTCGGCTGAGGTCAGCCGTGGCAGAAATGAGATAGGAAGGTGCTTGGTGCATTGCACAGCCAGATTTCACCAAAGGGTGGTCGGCGAAATGAAAGCAGAAGTGTCTGTCAGTCCTCCCGAATGCCATCCCCCTTCCCAGCTCTTCAGAATCCAGCAGGAGAGCCCGGGGCCCACTTGGCAATCTGTGATAGACATCCCTGCACACACCCGGCCACACATACATAACGCATTCAGCTGCCAGATCTCTACATTGATTTTCAGAAGGAGGGCCTCACACCGATTGTCCAGGCCTGGCATTTGAAAGAGAAATTACCTACTAATAGCACCTTTTAGACACTTGATTGTAGCAAACTCTGCCATAATGGCACTGAGTATCGTGCATGACCTCTAAAACAAAACAAAACGATGCAAACGGCAGCTTTCCTACATGTAAGTTTTCTTAGGTCTTCTGACATAGACACTGATCTGTTTATTGGTCTATTCTGAAACTTAAATGAAACTAATGATAAAAGATTTCATCATCTAGATTTGATCCATTTTTATGGACTTTTTAAAGTAAAGGTTGACATTGAAACTTTCTGAGTAATCATATTTAACTATTTTTTTGTAGAACTTACAACTGCAAAATGCTTGCATTTATTAATATGTGATAACCGTGACATCAAATAATGAGGTATAGACTGATGATCGGTGATAAATACAGTAGCTTTCTAGGAGAATCCTCAGTTGAGTATTCTTGGGTGGCATGAAATGCATTTATATTTGTAAGACCTTAAAAGGGGAAACTCAATTAAAGTAAGCCCCTAACTGAAGTGTGTTCCTGCCCCCCCCACCGCGATGTTAATATTGTGCTTTCTAGAGATGGAGCCTTTTACATATATAATTATGTAAATTATTTACAGCAAAATACTTTGCTTAGCATATGAACTTGAGAAGACAGGAATTAAAAGATTTGCTTCCTATTGCATTTAACATTCGTCATCCAATTGGATGACTAACAGAACACATATAATAATGGGAATGGGAAATCTGCAACTCCTGTCCATGTCAATACATCTGGGAGTCTCTTGCTAGCCTAGAGAAAA
The DNA here is from genome assembly GCA_004025045.1 of Sigmodon hispidus. NCBI lineage: Eukaryota > Metazoa > Chordata > Mammalia > Rodentia > Cricetidae > Sigmodon > Sigmodon hispidus. Next base: position 290,432 of record PVIH01000298.1, read on the forward strand.
TATCTTCTTGGCCTAACATGCTTCAGCAAACTTGAACACAAAAGGAAGAATCTATGTAGACTTAGTGCTGCCACTAAAATGCTATACTTGCTGGGAAATGCCAACCACTTCAAAACCAAAAGACTTTTAAAGAAAGTTGTTCAGTCCTGTGAAAGGTCGGTCGTGGCCTGACAATCTACTGTCCTTGTTCAGAAATTCAGTTTCATCTTGTAGTCTACACCTGGCAATGACTTGAGCTGAGTGGGTCGTAAACGGCTCTGTGTTTCAGACCTGGTTAGTAAATACTGGAGTATACACACCAGAATAGTCCTTCCCCATTTTACACACTGCTTTGATCTTTCTGTTTCCTTTTTGGCTTCTGCCTCTAAAACTAGATCAGCCAGGCTGACTAGTTGCAATGAGTTAAAGCCCACCTACGTGGAAAGGGGACGTTTTAGGTTTAGTGATCGTGTTCCTGGTCACCACCCCGCCAGAAAAATCAATGCGAAGTGGAGGAGCTAGTATTTCTGCAGGCTGTTTTCACTGCCGCTTTCAGACTTCCAGATAACTGATGAAGTAAGCCACTGCCTTGCCGTTCAGGGATTGCTCATTGTGCTAGATAGGGCTAGATAAAAACTTGGCAACCACGTGGATTATCATTCAATCAGCAAGCCCGTGGTTTTACCCAATTTATTTGTAAGGTATTCCCCTGCTCAGAAGAGGTGATAATTCTGGCTTCCAGGGGGAAGTGATCACTTACAGCCTTCAATTAATTTGAGCTTGGGAAAAGAAAGGAAAATAGCTGCCATTTTAAAACAATAAGCTAAAATAATTGTTCCTGTGTTGCCACGTGGATTCATTGTTTAGCCAGACTAGGCTAAACCCAGGATCTTATGAGTGTTCTACTATGGAATTATACCTCTATGTACCTTTAGCCCTGCTGGCAGGATTTCTGGATCATGTGCTCATGGTACCACCCTCCCTCCCTCCAGAATTCACTGATAGATGTCCTGTTCTGGGCCCAGAGATACTGTGTTAGGAAGTGCACCAGGAACATACTAATTGAAGCAAAGGAGTAAATCCTTATGTTATGCTCTTGTACTGTGACAGATTAAACAGAAAATCTGTCCAGGAGATTGGATATATATGAGTATCTGTGTGGAGTTCTCCTGAGTTGGTCTTCTGGTAGGAAGTTGTTTTGTTTGGGGGGCTTCCCAGCATTCTGCTTACAACATGAGTGAATTACATAAGCTAGTATGATTGTCGTGTTAGAAGGAAAGGGCCAGGAGAAGGTTGAACAGAAATAGATTAACATGCCTTGCTCCTGCATTTTTGTCTGATTGAGGCTGGTTGACACCTGGAGCACCCGATTCTGCTTCTGGGAATTGTGATTTGCACTTTTGCACCTCTCATCAGTACTGAACCTGGTTGTCGGGTTAGAGGTGAGCAGGTAGAATAATAAGAGCACATGTATCCCAACAAATGCATTCTGTTGAAGCTTGAGAGATTTGAGGCTTTTTAACCTAAGTGCAGGCACTCAGCCTCAGGGAGGAATAGTTGGAAGATGGGCATAGTCTTGCAAGAGTAGATACTGGGAAAGGTTTGAAAACCACATAGTTTGGTAGAGTTAATAGTTCTTATCTTTGTGCTGTTGCCTTAATGGGTATACATTGTCATATTGGGAAGGAAGGAAGAGAGCCAGAAGACAGGAAGGAAGGAGGGAGGATTGAGGGGGGGAAGGAGGGAGGGAGGGAGGGAGGACATCTTTTCCTACTGATGATATTGCTTTAGGCTTCTTGCTTCTGTACTGATCTAGAGGATGTTTCTGAGTGCTAGTTAATATTTTCAGATGAGATTGGAAGACTCATCTGAAATAGTTTTAAAACAAATAGTTTTAAAAAAATGAGATAAGCCTGCTTTACTTCAACACAAAGCATTTAAAGCCTAATATAAGATAGGATTTGGTAAAAACTGAAATCTAAGACAAGGCAATATAGATAAAGCTTTTGTTGGAGTATTAATTCTAAATACTATATATTAAAAATTTTAATGTATTATTATGAAGCCCTTTTACTTAAATCTGTAGTAACTAGCAGATTTACTTGTCAGTAATGTAAGTTTGATATGCTTAATTTGTTGTTTGTTTTAGAACAGGAATAAATGTGTGTGTGTGTGTGTGTGTGTGTGTGTGTGTGTGTTCTAGTTATCTAGTAAAAGTTGCCCTCTAACTTTTTACCTTTTAATGTTAGGCCCCAGACTACCTAACCATCTTTTATTCTGACCTGAGCTTCTAACAGATTTAAATATTTACAGGCCTTCCTTAACTGTGAAAAACAAAACGAGCCCACCACCACCACCACAAAACCCTGAACTTTCAAGAAGGATGTAAATATTCAACAAGGCATATTCTTTAGAAGAACCTAAAATTATTTTTAAAAGAATAAAAGGCTATTGAAAGGGTCTAGTCCCATAGTTCTAGCTAAAAGCAAGTAACACCTAATCTGTATGGAAAACTCTCTAACCCTTATGTTTAGTTTGTTGTTATTTATATAATCCCTGAAAAATGAATGAATCACATTAAATTGTTACAATAGGTAGCCTTTTACTAAAGGCTAGGGATTCTCAACTGTAGGTTGCAACCCTTTTGAGGATTGTACAACCCTTTCAAAAGGGGTCAATATCAGGTATCCTACCTATCAGATATTTACTTTACAATTCATAACAGTACAAAATTACAGTTATGAAGTAGCGATGAAAGTAAGTTTATAGTTGTGGTTACTCGACATGAGGAACTGTATTAAAGGGTCTCAGCATTACAGAGGTTGAGAATCACTGCTATGGGCAATTAAAAAGTACTCTGCCTTGCTGGGTGGTAGTATTAGCACAGGACTTTAATCCCAGCACCTGGGAGGCAGAGGCAGGCAGATCTCTTGGGTTTGAGACCAGCCTGATCTACCAAGCAAGTTCTAGGGCAGCCAGGGCTACACAGAGAAACCTTTACTAAAAAAAAAAAAAAGTCACACACACACACACACACACACACACACACACACACACACACCACTGTTTCATCTTTCTGGTTAGAAAGAAGCCCAAAATCCAGTTTTTGCTTCCTAGACACCATATTTTATGTGAAATACATTTATGGTTTATTAAAGTGAATAAATTATTAAAAATTACCTACTGCTCTCTAACAAAAAAGAAGCCTTTCATTCTAAAGGGGAATTTACAAAATGTAAAAGCTTCTTTTTTAATTTAAAGTCTTAGAGAACTAGCCAAGCAGTATAATAAAGTAACCAAAGTACTTATACAGGTATAAAGTAAGTGTGTGTGTGTGTGTGTGTGTGTGTGTGTGTGTGTGTGTGTAAAACTTTTTTGCAAAGTTAGAATTTCTCTTATTTCACTGAAACCATAATTTCATTGCTGGCCTCTACAAAAAAGGAATCATTGCTAACACAAAGGTTTTTAACACCTACCCAAATCCATCAGCCAAAAGGTCTGAAATGAAATATGGCCTCTAGAAGTAAACACTTGTCACTCATGAGTCTGTGCCTGTTCCAAGGAATTAGATGGAAACCCAGGGAGCATGTGAACATGTGGCCAGTTTACCATGTTTCAACTATCCCCTTGTGATGACCTTGCAACACCAAAACCTGGGGCTCCCACAGGCAAGCTTGGTTCATCCCCCAGGAGTAGCACTTTCAGAAAATTGAGCTTGAAACTTTGCATCTGACCACTTTGTTGTATGAATTTTGGTTGTAATAAACTCAGAGCTAGGTATCGAGGAAAGGCTGAAATAGTAAAGAAAGAAATATTATAGTCAAATCTTTTTTAGTTATTTTTTTAGTTTTTTTAACCTTGCTTTTGGTCATTTCTAATGCCTCTTGGTTTTATTTTTTTATGCTTGTCTTAAATATATTTTTTTTCCTAGTTGTATCTCATCTAGGTTAAGATTAAAGGCATGAATTATTATTTGGTAGTTAGCCTTGAATTTAAGGAAACACAGAAAGATCTTTGTCTTTGGGTCACCACTTTTGGTCTTTTTTGTGCTGGGATTAAAGGTGTATGTCATTACTGTCTGGTTTTTGGCCTTGTACTCACAGAGATCCCCTGGATCCCAGTGCTGGGATTAAAAGTGTGAGTTAACACTGCTCTGTTATCCCTTGAACTCCCTGAGATCCAGAACAATCTCCCAAGTGATGTGCGCTACCTCTGCCTAGTTTGACTGTGGGATGATCTCTTGATATTTTAGGTTTTATTAAATATGTAACATATCACCGCACCACTTGTTTTTGACACACTCAATTTATCCAATGAGATACAGCATCCAGACTAGGAAGGGACAAGATGCTAATCTCCACTCTGATGTCACTCTGTCCTGGGAGGCCCTAGGACAGCCTTCTTTGCTGTCCTCAACTAACTGTTCTGAGCCCTACTTCTCTTCATGATACTCATAAACACACGTCTACACTGGAAAAAGTGTGTGTGTGTGTGCACGCGCACATACATATCTAATCTTTGTCACCAACAAACTCAGAGAATGAAGTGTGTACACTCATACCCAGTGCTTGAAAAGCTATCTCTGTTGAAAAGGGCAGTGAAAGTGATTAGCAGTGGTGTTTGGGGTGAAGATCACAGACAGCCCAAGCATACTGCCTGTGTCCTTCCCATGACTCTTCTACTGCAAGCCTTCTGTTTAGCTAGGCTCCATTGCTTGATGAAATCATCATCCTTCAGCTTCTGGACATATCCAGAATAAACAAAGCTGTAACTTTGTCCTAGGCACTGTGTTAGTCAAATGTGTGTGGGCAGGCATACATTTCATAGTAGACTTAACAGTTGTTCGTTTTCCTTTTCTTCAATGTAAAACTCTGTATAAATGAGGCTCAGAGTTTCTGTGGTGGGCTTACGGTTTATAAACTCAAACTAAAGAAAAGAAATATCTACATCAAGTTGAACATCTTCTGAGAAAGGTTAAGATCTAAGAGAATAATTGTTTGAATAAATTTTATTTATTGAGATAGCAAGAAAGCTTTGAAGAGTGTTATTTTGATATGTATTCTGTGATTTGATCTAAACCTATTGTGCCATATATCAGTGTGTATCAGTGTGAGAGTACACCCACCCACTACTGTTTCTCTGCCAGTTCTCCTATACTGTCCACATTTTTAATGGCGCTAAGTCCACAATTCAATTTAATAAAAAATAATTTACTTAATTATCTTAGAAAATATGACTTAAAAGATAAGAATTTTAGACATGAGATGGTGACTATTTTGCATGTTAACATAAATTTCTACCTCATGTCTTAATGACTCTTCACGATGATTCCTAGGTATTATTAGTTGTTTCCTTTTCTCTCCTTCCTCCTTCCTTCCTTCCTTTCTTTTCTTTTCTTTTTTTCTGAGACAGGTTTTCTCTGTAAAACAATCCTGGCCATCCTGGAACTCACTCTGTAGACCAAAGTGGCCTACTGGCCTTGAACTCAAAGAAATCTCCCTGTCTATTTCCCCCCCCCCCCCCGCCCAGTGCTGGGATCAAAGGCATGTGCCACCACCACCTGGCCAGGTATTGGTTCTTCAACGTGGGTTTCTATGTGGGGTCAACCATTTTTGATGTTCAGTACTAACGCTTACGTAAAGACTTCAATATCTTTATTTTGTTGAGGTTTGGGCATGGTACAGAGACAACAGCATCTAATCTAAAGCTCTATGTATTATACAGTTTTTTTTTTAAACATTACATTCATTTCTTTGGCTTGTGGAGGTCAGGGGACAACTGGCAGGAGTCAGTTCTCTGCTCTCACCATATGGATCTTGGGGATTGAACGCCGGTCAGTTGTAAGGCTTAGGGGCAAGGGCCCATACCTGCTGAGCCATCTCACCGCCCCCACATGGTGTGCTTTTATGGCTCAGAAATTAAAAAAAAAAGACTGTATGGAAGAAATGGGGGTGGTTATTCATATGGGAAAAATTTAGAGTAGAAAGGAAGAAATAGACAGGAGAAGTTGAGAATAAAAGTTAAGTCAAACCTAATTTTGACCTGTTGGATATTTATTTACTTATTTTTTTAAACACTTTTATTTATTTATTTATTTCCCTTGGTGTTTGCCTGGAACTGGAACTACAGACAGTTGTGAGCTGCCATGTGGGTGCTGGGAATCGAACCCGGGTCCTCCGGAAGAGTAGATGGTGCTCTTAACCACTGAGCCATCTCTCCAGCCCCCTGTTGGATATTTATAAAAGTATTATAAGAATATTTCCTCCCACTGGTTTGTATAAAATCAAAACTGAAAACAAATATAAAATCTAGGAAGTAGAAAATATATATATATATATATATATATTTTTTAAACTTTATTTATTTATTTATTTGCCTTGGTGTTTGCCTGGAACTGGAACTACAGACAGTTGTTAGCTGCCATGTGGGTGCTGGGAATCGAACCCGGGTCCTTTGGAAGAGCAGACGGTGCTCTTAACCGCTGAGCCATCTCTCCAGCCCCTAGAAAATATATTTTTAAATGCACACAAACTACTTCTTCTAAACCAAATAGGAAACCTGGAAAGGACTTTCTACAGGAAATGGGTTAAAGTGAACCTAAAGTTACAGCCAGTTGAGTGCTCTGTTTTTTTTAATTAATTCATTTTTAATGCTTTGAATCCATGGAGCATTGTAATTAGTATGTCTGTGTAGGTATCATTAAACCTCAGAGCCTTGGAACATTTGGCCAAGACAATGACAATAAAAACATAAATAAAACTTTAGGAGAGTTCTCTAATGTTTAAGGTTTAATGTTGAATCTTGAATGTGAAAATAAAATAATCTAGAAGGTGATTCAGAATTCCATAAAAATGGATAATTTCTGAAATTCATGGTTGATAAGGGAAGAGGTCATGAAAGTAGAGTTGTTGCCCATGGATAGATATTTGTAGGCATTTCATGTCAGTTACCCTGTTTAGAAGTTGAGAACATTGGGGCTGGAGATGAAGCTTGCCTGCTGGCCAGATGTTTGCCATTTATGCACAGGACTGTTTTATGCACTACACAAAGACAAGTCATGACCCTTAGTCTAAGACACATTGTAAGCAAACGTTGGTACACTTGTGATGTTAAAATCAAAAGCATGGTATCTGACAATAATTAAATATCTTCCATTGTTCTTATGCCAGTTATACTACTCATTTGGTATAATATAATTTTTTTCCATGTATTTACCCAATTTCCCACTGAAAACATTTAACTCAATTTTAACAAGCACACAGAACTATTAAAATAGTTCCTGATTAAGAGTACAGCATGATTGGTCATTTACCCTACAATTATGTTTGTTTTTTTCTTTTTTCTCTGACAGGTGGGGAAACACCTTGCTTCTCTTAGAGAGTCTATTATGATAGCCAAATAGGAATTAGTCTAAGTTGCTGTTGAGGTAGTTCAATCCTGTGCTGCAATAGATGGATGGTATTTTAGGTAACGTCTCTGCATTTACTACATCCCTGCTAGACAGAAGTGGGATAGCCATTTGGGACAAATCATAGAAAACAGGGTTTGGTTACTGACACTTGAGCATCACTACAGAGATGCGCCCACACCTGTTATTTCCACACTAAGGGGATGCCTTTGCTAACCCACTATGCCTTTCTACAGGCTTCCTCCTCTGCTGGTCTAACAACCTCTCCTTCCTAACCCTCACTTTCTCCTTCAGTTGCTTCTAGAGTCTCTTGATCTGCTACCTATCCCTTTTAAGCTGGATGTCTGGCTTTCTTTTCTCCTCTGTCTCCTAATGCAGACTCTTGCTTTTGACCTCCTTAACCCTGGCATCATAGCCTACTTTCTTGTTCTTTACTATTCTGAAGGAAATCACACTTGTCTTTCCAGCTGATATCACCATGCTTCAGCCCACTAAATCCTTCCGTCTCCTCCTCTGGCCCCAGCTTCCTTTCCTGAATACATTTGCACAAGACAATTCTCTTTTGTGCCCAGCCTGCTGACTCCTCAACCTTCAGTGGGGGCTCAGCACCACCTTCCCCCATCTTCGTTTTTCTGCTATGTTGACCTCCTTGTAAGGAATTATGTAGGCCATTCTATTTCTCTCTGGACTTCTTAGATACTTTTAAGTAAAGCATCATCAGGCAGGGATTATTTTATTTAGTTTTTATTTACACAGCACTTTTTATGTTTGCTGAAGGAACAAGTAGCTAGATAAAATGATTAGGAAGTTGTGTTCCTTGTTAGCTGTGTGGCTTTCAGAAAGCAAACTAATTTCTTTGGGTCCTGTTTTGTTTCTTGTCAAAAGAGAGAGCAAGTTAGAGATAGACTGTATGCATATCTACCTCTAATATAATTTGGCTTCTTTTTTTCATGTCATTGCATTGACTAGAAGGCCTCAAACTTTCTTTCCATCTTGTTGGATCAATGAAAAGAAAAGGTATGGATGTGCAGGAAGCCAGTTTTTGATTTTCACTGTTTATACGAAGAACTGTTGGTTCTGTGGATAGCGAGTTACTTTTTTTGACACTAGGTATTTTTGGGATTTCATCATGCAGTTATTAACTAGTTTCTTACATTTAATTTACCCAAAGAAAACTATGGCAAATTTGAGACAGATATTGAATATAAAATTCAGTATTTCAGTTCTAAGTAAATTCCATTTTGGGAAAGGAAGAAGACACGGTGGTGGTGATGATGGTATGAGCTGAGCCCTTGTCTGTCCTAAAGGATGCAGTTTGAAGCAAATCACTGGGAATATGAATGGAAAGCAAATAACCGCCTCTTTGGAGTTAGTAAGGTTAAAGGCGGGAGGATGGAATGAAGGCAGCATGGGCTTATCTTAGCAATCATTTTAATGTTTTTTTTTATTCCTCCCTCCCAGCTTTCATATAGTAGAAGTGACTAATTAAAAATCATGTATTTATGGTATAAAGGTAATCCTGTTTACACTTCAGGAAATGATTAAATACAACTGATGTATGTATGTAGAGTTTTAGTTATACAGTAGCAATTCATTTGAGAAGCCATCAGATCCTTTTTGTGTACCAGGTACTTAGAAATACAATACTGACCAAAACAGAAGTACAGAACCAAATGGAGTTTATATTGTAGAATGTTTTTAGTTTTAAACTTTAAATTTCCTTTTTGAGATTACCTTTCTAAAGCTTAAAGAACTGAATAACTAAGAAAGTACATGGATGCTGAAGGGGCATCATTAGTGATTTGTCTTAGACTAAGTATACTTAGCCTTGGTGGAGGTCAAAAAATAGAATATTGATGGTCCCTTAAACCACCTACTACCCCTCTAAGGACCCCTGATCACGGCTCTCACCTACACAGCTCCATTAACAGTTCTTGTATAAATAGTGATTCTGTTCCTCACATTTATTCTCACCCGACAATTAAGAATTAAGGCATGGCAGCACGTGTCAGAAGTCCCAGCATTCTGCAGGAGACAGGAGCAGGTTTGTAATTGTCAAAAGCAATACCAACAGCTACAACTAAACCAAACCAACCCCCCAATAATCTCCACAAAACAATGAGTTGATACTCCTGAGTGGCTGATAGCCTTAATGTCAGTCAGCTTATTTTAGAGTTTCTACACTAAAAATAAATGCTGTTTATTTTTTAACTTAAGATGTGAGTAAAACTGCAAGACAAATCACATATTTATGTTAACTCATCACTGATGGGTTAAAGGAAACATTTGCTTGTTGAAGCAGGATAATGTAACCCCTGACCAGGGCACATGGGAGAGGAACGTCCTCCCTTGTGGCATCAGCTGTGAGAGCACAGCTGTCCTCTTCTTCCTTGGCCAGGCATTGCACACTGACAACTGTGTATAGTAAGCAGTGCCCAGTACTGATGGCTCAATTAGATTCAAGGACCCAAAGGCTTTGTGTGAAGCCTGACTTTGGTGCTTGCAACTCGTGGTGTTTTTGTGAGTAAACCTGGAAAGTCTTCACCTTGGTTCTTCACTCAGGGATACGGTTTCTCACCTGAGCCCTGCTGTGCCTGTACCGACAGTACCAAAGGAGCTGGTCCACACAACAAATCCTCTTCTTTTAAAACATAGTGCTTGGAGATGTAACTCATGGTAGAACATTTGCCTAGTGTGCTTGTGGCTGGGAATTCAACCTCTAACACATTCAATGAGACCAAAAACCCCAAAAATGTAAAAGACATATTTCTGAGTTTTTGAGAATTTATAAAATAAAAATTCAGAGTATGTCAACTCATTTATAATCAATACAACTGGCTTAGTTTCTAATTAATAACCATTCTGGATATGTGATCATTCTTAACCACTGAGCTATCTCACCAGCTATATGTGATCATTCTAATAGGGGCACTCAGTGGCAGACCAGATGTCAGAATTAAATCCTATTCTACATGGTTTTAGGGAAACAGAACTCTGTGCATCTAGGAATGGGAAGCAGATCTCTAGAGCACAGTCTAGGAGATGGATGAGCAAAGGCCTTGATTTGATATTTATGACAAAACCAGGCAGAGCTGACTTTAATTATAACATGTAAATTTTATCTGATTTACTATAGTCCTTATAGAACTCCCATAGTTCTACAAAATTCCTCTTTGATACTACTAAAAATAAATTTTGCTTAGAATGGGATATGTCATTTGTTATAAATGACAATCATGATATGACCTGAAAGGTATCCCAAACATCTTTTTGATCCCAGAGATGTTAGCCAACTATAATTAAAAGACAACCACAGGCAAAGATTTGTTTCTTATGGACCATGTTGGCACACTGTCTAATCATGGTGCTAAGGTGGCCCCTTCCCCCTCAGTGACAGTCAATGGATACAGCAAGACTTAGAAGTTTCTTTTAAGCAGGGAAATGAGATTATGTTTATTTTTATTTGAAGCACTACCAGGATGACTTAATTAATTACATATATTTGAGAATTTTGGTGTTATCTTTCTTTTACTGTGTTTTTTTTAAACTGAATATCATGTTTAGGTTACATAAGTATTCAGCAGCTTTCTGTCAGTATAATATGATACCTGAGTTAATTGACATATATAAAGGAAAAAGATTTAGTTGATCATTTTGGAGGTTCCAGTCTACTGTGGGCTGACCCATTACTATAAATATCCAACATGGTAGTGTGTCATGGTCAGAGCGCATGGCAAGGCAATTACCTACTCATCAGGTCCCACAGCATCCTTCAAGGACATGGCCTAGTAGAACACCACTCCCCTGTAGCACCAGCCTATTGACTGTGTCTTTAAAACGTGAATTGTCTGGGGACTCCTATCCAGATAACAGCACATATTCTGCATACTTTCCCTGAAATTTGTTGAGATGTGATTTATGGCCTCTGTCCGTGTTAATGTTCTGCTTGCAGCTCTATAAAATACAAATGGCTAGTGTGCCCTCAAGAGTCGTGGGCCTTTATGAGGTGATGAGATCATAGCATGCACGCCCCTCTCCCTGCCATGAAGAGGATTAAGAAGGGGCTTGATGAAGGAGGCTCATCCCCCTCTTGCTCTTCCCCTTCCACCATGTCAGAATTCAGTGTTCGTTTTTTCTGCAGGATACATTTCTCCCTTAGGGTCTTAGATCTTGGGCTTCCCACCTTCTGGGATATGGGAGATACATATCTGTTCTTTACAAGTTATCCAGTTTCAAGTGTTCTGTTATAATAGCATGGACATATTAAGGTAGTTTTTCAAGTGATGTCACTTTACTTGTACACAGTACTGACAGAAGATTGTTGAAAATTTCCACTACAGTTGTGGATTCCTGTTTTTTCCTTTAGCTCCGCCACTTTTTGCTTCATGTACTTTAGCAAACTATTAATAAGTACACACACATTTAGACCATTTTAGCCAGGCCTATATAGTTCCAACACTCACGATCTAGAGGCAGGGAGGTCACTGTGAGTTTGAGACCAGAGCCTGTCACAAAACAACAAAACACGATTAGTGTTGCTCCTTGATGAACTGACTCTTTTATTCTTATATATGTCTGTATATATATATATATGTATGTGTATATTTATGTATGTATGTATATGTGTGTGTGTATATATATATAATCCTTCCTTGTCCTTGCTGATAATCCATCCCTTGAAGTCTTCTTTATTGGTGATGATGGTATAGGCTTCTGTCCTGTGTTTAATGATATTGGCTCCTTTTCTGTGTTTAGTAACTGCATGTTATTAGCACGGCATCTCAGGCTTATGCTTTTAAACACTTTGTGTCTCTCATATTAAAGTACAATTCTTAGAAAAAGAATTTTATTGAGTCTTGATTTTTCTGTACTGTCTTACATCTTTGTTCTTTGTTGGTGAGTTTATTCCATTGGCATTTAATATGGTTATCCATAAACTGAGTTTAAATCTCTAACCTTGGTGTTTGTTATCTCATTTATTTCTACCTCTTCTTTATCTGCATTTCCTCTTTCATTACCATCTTTTAAGTGAAGCAAGTGCAGGACTCCAAGAGTTCCATCTCCTCTCGTTCTGTTCTTCTGTAACGACTTTCTGCATTAGGTCGTATCCTGAGTCTTCATGCTAATGAATGAACCGCTCTTGGCCCAACATGGAAACTTGGATTGGTTCTCTCCTCTGTGCTAGTATTATTAGGTCTTTTACCTCCAAGGGAACTCTAGACTTCAGAATATATTGTATTGTTTCCTTTTGACTATATTGTATTAAAATACAATGATATATTTTTAAAAACCAAGAAACAAAAAGCAAAAGTCCGGTGTAGCCACACTTTTATCATTGTTACTATTTTTATTGCTTCTTGTGAGTCCAAGTTTATCTCATTTTTTTTCAACATGAAGGATATTTTTTGTCAACTCTAATTATAAATTCTCTCAGCTCTTCTTTATTGGAAAATATCAGTCCATCTCCATTGTCAAAGAATATAAGCAGTTATAGTCCAGTCTGGGCCAGTGATTTTTCTTTTCGTGTCCTATGTTAGCTTTGTATTGTTTTTCAGCTTCTGCTGTTTGATGGCAACAGCCACCTGCCCATGGCCCCTTTCTCCCACACTCTCATATATATATATATAGCTATCATGACCTTGTCCCTCTATCTTGGTGGCACTTTAAACTTAGGGTTTAAGAACTAACCCTAAATTAAAACTTTAAACTTTAAATCATAAACACTAAAACTTCATGATTCTGTTTGTTAGTTTGTTGAGACAGAATCTCTCTACCTAGCCAACACATTATACTTTTCTCTTTATCTAACATGGAGATTTAAATTCTTGGATATATGGGTTGAGATATATAAACAACATTTGATTTTTTTTTTAACTTCTAGTTGTAAAAATATTTTCTCTTCTTTTTTTCTAGCACCTTAAATCACAAACACATGAACTGCTTGATATTGTCCCCTAAATCAGAGGCTCTTTACTTCTTCTCTGCGTTTCCTCTGTGTTTTAGTTTTAGTTAGTTTGTATTGATCTTTTTTTATTGACTCCCCCTTTTTTTGGGATAATGTCCAACATACTGGTAAGTTCATTTGGTGAAATTGCAGATTTCTTTTTGTTGAAAGCCTTTGTGTTTTTCTTTCTTTTTTTTTTCTTTAAATGTATTTAGCTTTATTTATGTGCATTGGTATGAAGGTGTCAGATCTCTGGAACAGAAGTTACAGACAGTTGTGAGCTGCCATGTGGTTGCTGGGAATTGAACCCAGGTCCTCTGGAAGAACAGCCAGTGCTCCTAACCCCTGAGCCATCTCTCCAGCTCTGCCTTTGTATTTTTCTTCTATCATTGTCTTTTCTTTTAAACTTTTTATTTATTTATTTATTTGCCTTGGTGTTTGCCTGGAACTGGAACTACAGACAGTTGTTAGCTGCCATGTGGGTGCTGAGAATCGAACCCGGGTCCTCTGGAAGAGCAGACAGTGCTCTTAACCGCTGAGCCATCTCTCCAGCCCCCTATCATTGTCTTTTCATTCATTATGTCTGTCTTTTGAACATGCTTTTGTTGGCTGTTTTAAACTCATTGGCTGTCAATTGAATCGTGTCATTTTTCTTTCTTCTGGGACACAGGTGCCTGCTTCTTTGTAGGCTTCAATATTTTTGTTGTTCATTATTGACATCATAATGGGCAGAATTTACATGTTTCTTTTTTACACAGGGTTGAACATAATAGGCAATAAGTTGACTGTTGGATCTCCGGTCTTAGATGGATTTAGAGTTTCCTGTATTTTAAGGTGTGTTCCTGACTCTCATAACTTAATTTTTCCCTAGACAGCTGTAACCATATGTTTAGCATGTTTGGGTGTCTCCTCAATCCAGGTGTTTGCACCCAGTGTTTTTCAGCTCCACATGACCTGTAATCTTACCAGACCATTTATAACCACCATCTTCCCACTGAGCTCTTTGGAACATTTGCTAATATTTCACCAGTGAGTAGAGGTGCCCGGGATGCAGATTTCTGAGGCTTTAACATGTACATCATTTCTCTGACACTCTGAGCAGTATGATTGCCATTCTTCATTTGGGCTCTGCTTCCTGTGGCCTGAAATAGAAAGTGCCCTCAGCCAGAAGGTGAACTCAGAGCTCCCTGCAACTGTATAGCCTGTGTCTATTGTTCAGTCTTAGGCTTGTGTTGTATTTTGTAATTACACATGAATATGGTATGTCTGAGGCAAGATCAAATAGTGATTAATCTACAATGACTAAAATTTGATTTGTAGTGATTTTTAAAGAAGTTTTTTTTAACTGATGGGCAATACCTGCAATATGCTAGTAATCATTTTAAAATATATTATTCCAGGACATTCACCCTGTTGGCTAGCTAGCATATCTCTATAGCTTTGTTTTGAAATTTTCTCATCTTCCCAGAAAACCCTGAACGTGGTAACTGATCCCTCCCTTACCCAGGCTGCACTCACTCCTCTGCCCTCTGGCAAACACTAATGTCTTTCTGTCTAAGAATCTGCCTATTCCTGAGTATTTAGTGTGAAGAGAATTGTGTTATAGTTGAGGGACTCTTTCTATCTGGCTTCAGTATAATTTATTTAGTTCAACAGTTTTGAGTTACAAAAATAAAAACTTTCATTGCTGTCTTTAAGATATTCATACATTTAAGGAGATTATAAATATATAGTTGAAACTAAGTTGCAGTAGAACAGTGTGAACTATAGTGCATAATCACCACAACATATGTTATAGACCTTATATGTACTTCAGGGATAGCATTGCAAAAGAAAATACAGGTTCTATGGTGGAAGTTGATTTTAAGTACCACTTTGCAGAGTATGTAATATTTAAACCAGATGATATCTGCGGATGTGAACAGATATATACATATACAAGGTAGGAATAGCAAGGCATTGTTATATTTGTTCATACTTTTTGTGTGCACAGTAAGCATCCACGTGTGTAGCAATCAAAGGACAACTCTGGAAGGTTCTTTCCTTCCAGAATGTGAGTTTTGAGGATTAAACTCTGGTCCTTGGGCTTAGGAGCAATCATCTTTACGTGCAAAGCCATCTTGCTGATCCAGCAAGACATCTTTCACTGTAGTAAAGTGTTTGGGTTGAAACATGGTGATAATTGTGATTGTATAGTATACTATGATATGATATAATATAATATAATACAATACAATATAATAATATGCTGAATGCTTGGTCTTTGGACTTCAGTGCGTAAATCACCTGGCAATGATCTGAAAGACACTTGAACAGAGAGCAGCTCTGCCTTGGAGGAAGCAGTAGAAAGACTGTTTCCATCAGAATGAGGTTATAAGGTCTGTCCTAAGGTGTGGCTATGGAAATAGAAAAGAAGTGCATATACAAGAAACAGCATGAGGAAAGAGATGAGCAACAACAAATTTGATAACTTGATTTGCTTGAAATTTGCAGAAATTAGAAAGCCAGGAATTAAACTTTGTCAAGTGATAAACTGTCTGTAGGTGTTATAGTTGACAGGATTTAATGTATCATCATCAACTTGCTTTTATAATGGTATCATTGCTTAAAGCTAACAGTGCTCATTATTTCCACCTTGACAGTTTTAACAGTGCTAATCATGTGCTTATGGACTCATATCTTTTTGTTGTTGTTGTTCAGTTGGGAATTCAGTAGCCAACCGAGTAAAAGCCAGTACAAAGTACAGCCCTGTGACTAAGAGTGTAATTAAAGTTACTGTAATGAATTGCCAAGATAATTCACCCATGCCCCACATGCCCTCTATTCCCATGGCACTTACCTAGCTGCATTGTTTAGGTGATTGTCTTTCTCATTGCTAACCATTTGGATTGGTTAGCTTTTGCTGTGAGATAAATCACAAATAGAAACACAGACATTCCTTGTTTCTTGTAACCCTGTGCCGATGTGTGGTGGTTTGTCGGGCTGATCAAGGAAGTATTCAGCTCTTCTGCTCCTGTGAGCTCAGCCTGCGAGGTCTTGGCTAGTCCAGACCTTCTTCCAGGAAGAAAAACTGGTTATTGTGCAGCCTCCTGAAACCCATGTTCATGGCTTACTTCTGCCCCAACCCCATTGGTCAGTACCTGCTGTGGGCCTGATAAGATTCAAGAAACAGAGATATTGATTTTACATTCCCATGTTGCAAGGAACATGAAACAGTTGTGGCCATTGTTTTCAGTGGACCACAGCTATAAGCTGAGTGCAGACTGGGCAGTTTTGTTTCTTTGGAAACTGACATGGTCAGTTAATTGCTTTCTGATGAACTAATGAAGGGTAGAAACATCCAGGTAACATTTCAAACATGGTTTATCTGTGACACAGAGCATGCCATACACATGTACCATGGATCTGCCTCTGATTGCACTATAGATGAAGCTCAAATACATTTTAATTTTCAGTTTAGTAACTGTGGTTTCTGAGAGCATTTTTTTCCATCCTTTGAAATCTAACATAGGAATTTTTTTAGGTATTACTTAGCTTAATATTGTTATTTTTACCTTTACATTTGAATTGCCTTAGGAGTAGTACATTTGAAATTTATGCATTGTCAGGGTCTATTCTGTTCCTCAAGCTACACTCTTTAAAGGAGTTAGATGGTGAGGTAATACGTGTAGGGACAGAAAGCACACCCAAGAGATGAAAGAGTGAAAGAAGGTATATTATTGGCAATGAAGAAGGAAAACATACTGAGACTCCTCACGTGTCTTCCCAAAGGAGACAAAGGAATTGACTGGGCAATATATGCGCTAAGGCTGGAGAGACTCCTCAGTGAATACAGAGGGAGCCTGTTCCTGCTCCTGTCACCATGGCAGCTTGCTACTTCATGTGTTGGCTTGTTCAAAATTGGCAGACAAGCAGAATGCCTCTACTGTGGACAATTTAGCATTATAAAAAGATTATAGTAAGCAAAGATCACTCTAGGTCACCTAGAGGAGAGACTTGGCAAATGTGGCTGCTTTAAACCAGCTCCTTGGCATCTTCTCTGGAGGACCTGATCTGAAAACAAACAAAAACAACTAGAAGAGCAGGAGCTTTAGTGGTTATGTTGGCAGGTGGCATCCCACCCCCACCCACCCGGCTACCAGCACAGGTGCTTAACCCTTTAAGCTCCTCCTTAATAAGGCTTAGCTGTTAATAGTGCGTATTGCTCTTGGAGAGGACCCAGATTCAGTTCCCAACCCCACACGGTGGCTCATAGCCTCCTGTCACTCTGGTCCAGGGCATCTGATACCTCCCTCCTGCCTCTGCCAGCATCCTCACACCCGTGATGCACATACATACTTGCAGGCTAAACACTCAAGCCACATAAAGTAAAAAGAAATAAAATTGTAAAGAAAAGGAGATCCATCGTAACAGCTAACATGAGTTAGTTGCAGCCAGATCATTTGCGAGTCTGAAGTGAAGATGTATTACAGTGACAAATACGCACATCAAGGGGAAGATCACATTGCCCAGGAGCGTAAGGACCATAGACTGTGCAGTTATAGTCTGTCAGCCTGAGCAAATGACTCACTCTTTCTAGAGCTCTGTTCTTCACATGGCTTACATTTTCTGGGCTCAGTATAACAAGTGACATATGTCACAGTACCTACGGTTCCTGGTCATGGGAAGCCTGCCAAGCTGGGCTCTTCCTCCATATGAGCCAAGGCACTTATCCTGATGCTACAGCCCTTGCCATGGTTTCTTCTCAGCAGAACTGGCACCTAGGATTAGATAATTTGTTGTTGGGGCAATCCAGTGCTTTCCAGGATGTTCAGATCACCTCTAGAAGCTGGTAGGACCAGTCATCTTTGTGTCAGCCTAGAACACTTCAGAGAAGAGTTTCCAAATTCCCCCTCAGTGGGGGAAATACGAACATTTTATAGGGCAGTGATATACAGATTAGACTCAATTGAGGTCACATGTCTGTGAAAATGATGGTAAATTAAACGTTTTATCTGCCTTAGTCAATGTTCTGTTGCTGTGAAGAGTCACCATGTCCTCAGCAGTTCTTTATAAAAGAAAGCATGTAGTTGGGGGCTTGCTTACAGTTGCAGAGATTTGGTCCATTATCATGGCGGAGAGCATAGGGGCATACAAGGAGGCCTACATCATATCATGATCCATAGGCAGAGGAAGAAAGAGACTTTGGGCTTGGAATGGGCTTTTTGAAATCTCAAAGTCCACTTCAGAGGACACACTTCCTCTAACGAGCCCACATCTCCTAATCCCTTTAATCCTTTCAAATCATGCCACTCCCTGGTGACTAAGCATTCAAGTATATAAGCCTATGGGGCCATCCTTATTCAGACCACTGCACTCTCTCTCTCAGGACAATGAAACGGTTCACTGTTTGTATCCCTTTTTCTGTAATTTATCATGAGTATGGTATTTATTAGACTGTCTGAACTGTTAACACGTGTTCTGTATCTCCCACTCACTAATAAGTTTTATATGAACTATCTGAATGCTTTGTATGGATCTGATACTCTGTTAGGTCAACATTCCATCAGGAATGGATATCTCTGCCAGTTCTCAGCATATGTATTTGCTTTCACCAGGTAGCTGTTTTATATAATTGTCATGATGCTCCCAGTGAAGTAATATTGAAAGTGGAAGAAGTGGAAAACTAGTTTGCACAAATCTCATGTGGTGGCGTACATAGAAACATGGAGTCCTGAGGGAGGGAGGGAGGGAGGGAGGGAGACAGACCACTGCCAACTTTCATCACTAGGGCAACAGAATGTCAGAAGGGGGACATTCTGTTTGAAAGCCAGCTGTTTCCACGTATGTCTTCTGAAGAGGGGCCAGAAGTAATTGAAATTTTGACTCTTTCATACTTAATATTTTGTTTAATGTTGCAGGACGTTTTAAATTCAAGACAGCCTTTTTTTATTACAATATATAGTAGGTAAATTTTCATGTTACTGTATACATCTCTTCAAATTATTGTAGCAATTCCATAATATTTAACTTATGATTGCAGAATAATAATGTAAGCAATTATATCAAAGTACATTACAAATTTCCAAAAATGGATTTGCAAAAAGAGAAGTCACTCTCTCTGAATATTTTACATGGTATGCACTGTACATGGCCATAGCCCTTACATCATGTTTTCTCCAATAATTTCTCTATGGAAAAAAGTTTCAGTATATTTTATAATTTTGTCTTTAACAACTTATTATACATGCAGAGTACAATACATTATGCACAACCCCTGGGTATTTCATAAGACCTAGTTATGTTTTTACTTCTCTTTGTGTGTGATCTTCCTAAAGCCTCACAGTTGGGGGAGATGGAGACAGCGGCTTGTCTCCCTTTGTGTCTCAAGGTCCTTCCTCAAAAGCACAGGAGTGAGCAAAAGGAAAGTGGGGGCAGGCTTGGGGAAGCAGGGGTACAGCAGGGACTTTCCCGCCGCTTGTCTAATCCTCAGTTCCAGAGGCCTAGGCTACATTTCAACATTTTAGATATAAAACTTGCTTTTGCAATCAATGCAAATATTACACAGTGATTCATCCTTTCCAAATGACTCTTGGTTTCTCTTGACATTTTATTTTAAAATTATGCATTAGCATCGACATCACCCTAGCGTTGCTGTTACCTCTCAATGCTTGTGTAATTGCCAAGGCTTTAAAAGTCAAGGTTCTAAGCCTTAAGTGTTCCTGGGGCTTCCTCAGTGGGGTGTGGAATTACATTTTTAGGCACACATAGTCTAGAAGCCAGAGAGAGAGATCTTACTGAAGACAGACTATTTGGTGGTTTGCCAAGTGTCTACAGTGGGCTTTGTCTAGAGTATCGACCAAGAGGATGCCCTTCTATCCATTAAGTCAGACAGGTGGAGTTGTCATCCAAGTTGCAGTGAGACCTGATTTAAGTTCCCACATTCAAAGGTCTACAAAACCATCCAATTTTTACATTTTTCAAGATTATAGTATAATTACATCATTTCCTCTTCCATTTTTTCAAAATCCTTCCATGTACCTTCCTTGCTTTCTTTCAAAAGTTCATGGATGCTTTCTTCTTTGTTGTTAAATATATATTAACTATATAACTATATAATGGTGTATAAAATGTATAATTATATATAAACTATTTTTATATAGGTGTGTATATATAAATCTATATTCCCAGGTTCGTAAATACAATCTGCTCCATGTGTATAATATTACTTATATGTATGTTTTGGTTGGTGTTGAAAGATAGAGTGTACTATACTGGGGAAGACTATTTCTCCTGCTCTCAGCATTCCTTATTTGTCTGTAATTCTTACTCTAGGGTTGACACCTCCTGAGCTGTCTCACATTCACATTAGCTTGTTTCTGGTGCAATCCTCGTTCAGGTATACACATAATCAATGCCATAAAAGTACTGAATGTGTTTTACCAGTTTAATAAGGCAACAGTGTCACCTCCACCTTAGAAGACTGTTTTGGGATTGTTAGGAAAGAATATCATCACCCAGGTTACTGGAAAACCTAGAGTTTTCCATTTTCAGAAGGATGCTGTAAATATTATTTGTAGATGTTTAGAGTTAATGATATTATCCCTATATTTTATTCAGTGTGACTTGTTCTTACTAGTATTTCAGTAATTAGACTGTGTACTGAATTTTTAATGCAGATATCTACTTAAAAAAGTACATATATAATGGCATGGCATAGATATATGCTTACACACATATAGAATTCAGGCTTACAAATACACATTTTAACTTAGAGGCTGTGCTTTACAAATGTGTACTCACTAGCTCAAGTATTTAGTGCTCAGTGTTTTGTCTTTTCAAAAGTCCATCCCATCCAAGTCTAGTAATTTTCAAATTCAAAAACAGAGGCTACCTCGAGTTTAACTAATATCCAAAGTTATACATGCAGCAGTAGCAGAACCTTGGTATTTTAACGTCTTAATATTCCTTTATTATATCAAGTCAGTATTCCTTTGTTTTAACTACTTGTCTGAACAGATATATATTTAGTTGCGGCTGCTTGCTTGGATTTTTTTTTTAAGAGAGTCTCACTGTATAGCCCTGGAATTCACCTAGACCAGGCTAGCCTCTACCACACAGAGATCTACTTGCCTTTGCCTTCCAAATGGGGAGATTAAAGGCATGTGCCATCACACATACCCAGTTAATGTTTTTTTTTTAAAATATGTGTTTAAATATATATTTGAATTATGTATTTGTGTGTGTTCCTGCTTAAGTTTATGGATACTGTATTTGTGCAGGTACTCCCAGAGGCCAGAAGAGGGTATCCACAGATCCCTCGTAATTGAAGTTCATCAGTCGTGAGCTATCCCGTGTAAGTACTAAGCACTCTTAATTGTTGATCCATCTCTCCACATTGTGTGAATACTGTCAAGTGTTAGTTTCTTACTTTAAGCAAATATCCCTTGCAAACCTGTGTGAACTTGCCCCTAGAACTCCCAGCTACTGCTTTGTCTTCAGTTGCAGTTGGCATTGCTCCATGACCCACTGGGAGTGCTTAGGAGGTCTCCTTGCACTCCATTAGTCACTGGGTGCTGCTATACCACAAGAGCATTTCACTGGAAATGAAGCTGTACTTTTGGGACTGCTGTGAGATGTTTTCACTGGTATGAGACCTAAGCTGTTGACAGAGGCTAGAGAGCCCATTGAGTTAAAGGAAGTAAAAGGACAAAGGCTGCTTTCTTACATCAGCAGGGGTACATGCTACAGGATAGTCACAACAGACCTACCTGTTCCATGTTGTCTCCGGTCCAGAGTCCACCTATTCATGTGGTAGAAGCCAGGTCTTCTCTAAATCTGGGGTTGACCCTGCATGAAATGTGATTTTGAGGTACAACTGTGTGTTTCTTCAGGGCCTCTGGGTAACAGAAGATTGCTGGGGCTTGAGCATATTAACGGCTGACTAGAATTTAGTAAATTTGAGATTTACAGGTTTGATGCTATCATTTTTTTTTATTGTACTCTTTAGTGTTACAGAGTTTCTATTGGACAGTCACAAAGGCGGAAGGACTTTCTTTGGTCCTCAAGAGGGCAAAAGGTGGCATTCCATGGCCTCCTTCCCAATGTTAGCAAATTAGTACCGGGACCTCCTGGGCTTCTGAAACCAAGTCTAGACAGTTCAAAAACCATTTCAGAGTTCATGAGAAAACAATGCACCTAACAGATTAGACTATAAACTGTTGATATTTAGACCATAATAAGTAGAAGTGGCCACAAGACTCCATTTGCACAGGAATATTATACAGTGGTAAGGCCATCTGAGGACATCGTGAGCTTAGTGAGGGGGTTTGGATCCTGTGACACGCCCCCTCCCTGCCAAGAGTTTGATGCCAAAGAGGAACTGTCTGTATATACCACGATCTCCTTCTGAGATATTTTGGAGACATTTGTGCCTTTATCCATGAATTACTATTTAGCCTATCCCTACATATATGCCAAGGTTGTGGGACCTTTAAGTATTCATTTCAGTATTACAGTTTTGATTTGTTTTGTTTTGTATACAGCTTCAACATGGCAGACGATGATCCATACGGAACTGGGCAAGTAAGTCATTGGGTCTCTAAAACTTTGTTTAAATAATTTGTGTTCTAAGATACAAACAGGCAACACTGAGATAACTCAGTGGGATGCAAACTTTAAATTAGTAAGTAATTAGTACTCAATTTAAAAAAAATAGTACTCAATTTTTTTCAATTTTTTTGCTCTTCCAGAGGAGAGGGTTCTTTCATATGTGTTTTTGCATAAAGTTGCGTGTACATTGTATGTACAGTGGCCAGAAGACAGCTGCTAAGCAGTTGTGGTGTGCTTGTCTGATCCCAGTATTCGATATGTCACCGTTCTCCTGATTTTGTTGTAAAAATGGTGATATTGGATAAACTAGAACATTTCTCTTTTTGTGTAGAGTAAAAGACACCTGGCAACTTGTATTATCAAAACCCTTTATTTTACCTTTCACTTTTAATATGCTGTTTCTAGCAAAGCCAACTCTCACCAACATGAGGGTTGCTTCTGCTTGGTTTCAAGCCATGCTTTCCGGTCTATACACAGGAAATATGATCAACCAGAGATGGTCTTTTATGCCACAAAAAAAGTAAAACCTGCTGAGGACAGTCATTTTGAAAGTTTCTTATGTGGGCAGTTTTGAGCTGATCAGCAACAGGGATGGGCATATTCTAATATTTCAGTTTTGAAGGGAGGAGAGGCCCTACAAGTGTTGGGAGTTTTGTGATTGTTTGTTTTCCTGCCTTGAGCTTTAAGGTTGCATTTTCTGAAGTTTGCATTCTTCAGGGAAGTGTCCTTAGTGTCTTAGCATGCAATGGGGCCTGTTCTCCAGATAAGCACTGTAGGCTGCATGTGGTACAGCTTCCATCTCACCGGGACTTTGCCATCGTCCAGTCATGGCAGGAACACAGCAAAGGATTTCCATTTTTAGGTTATTCTTTCTGCTCAGAAATGTGCACACCCTGTGTGTCCTGGAACTTACCTTTTTAGGATGTATTTTCCCATTCTGTATTTCTTTGCCAGTAGTGAATGACATGGCTTTGCTGAGCATTGAACTGTAGCCTGCTTTTTGCTCCTCCATTGAAAAATTTCAGCCCTCAAAACTGGATTTGAAGTGATTATTATTAAAATATTGCATTTTAGGAGCCAGTAAGATTTTTCAGATAATAAAGTACTTCCTGACAACCTGAGTTTGACGCCTCCCACACACAAATGAATGTAACAAAAAATTTAAGCATTAGTTTTCTTACTCGTGATTTAACTAGACATATTAGAGTTTGAAGTACCCAAGAATATCCAGTGTTTTACTAATAAGGACAAAAATAAAATACTTCCAGATTGTAAGCTGACCAGAGAAAGTGAAATAAATACATTATTTTCCATGTTGTCCACAAAAATTTCAACAAGTGACTTTTGAGAGTGAGAAAGGCCATAAGCTCATAAATAGAAATGTGAAATTCTAAATAAACTAACTGGGAAAATTTCTTTTGGAAGAATTATTACTATTGGCTTATCAAGTTAGAGCTTAATTCTATCAAAATATATTATGTGTCCACCTTTTCAATTCCATTAGTTGTGTATTGCTCTTGTAACAAGTTTCCATAATCTTATGACTTGAAACAACCCTACTACCTTCTCCTGTGGGGTAGCATAGGAATCCCACAGTCAGGGGACTGACAGAGCTACGCTCCTAGCAGCTGCTTTGCCTTTTCAGCATCTGGAGACTCCTGCTTCCCCTGGACAAGTCCCCCTTCACTGCAGACCTCCATAGTCAGACTCCACTGGGATTTCAACTCTTCTAAGTGGCACACTGGATATCCCAGCATAATCCTGTCATTTAATAGTCTTACATCAATGTCACATACAATAATATATCTTTTTTCATAAATTATAGGTTTTGGGGAGTAGCATGTAGATATCTTGGAGCCATTGTTCAGTTCCTACCCTCTACTAAATTTCAGATATTTTGTGTTATAGTAGAAAAATAGAGGAGGGGAAGGGAGCATGAACTCTGTACTTCATCATTTGCTCAGTTGTGTTGTCAGTTATTTTGTAAGTTGTATAGCTACTGTCTGTAATTTTTTCAAGCCTTGAAATTCTGTAACTCATGAAGGAATATATCATCAAAACAGAAGCACAGAGGCCTAAGATTACATGCATGTGTGTATCTGTATGCCCACATGAGTTCCTGTAAGTGTGCATGTGCATTTAGAGACTGGAAGTCAATGCTGGGTATCTTTCCCAGTTGCTACCCATCTTATTTGTGGGGAGGTCTCTCACTTAACGTAGAGCTCATGGATTCAGCTGTGTATCCCAGCCAGCAAACCCAGTCCTCTAGTCTCCATCTTCCCAGAGCTGGTATTGCAAACAAACACTGCTGTACCATCTTTCCCCATAGAGCTCGGGCTCTAACCACATGTCGTCATGCTGTGCAGCAAGCACCTTATCCGCTGAGCATCTCCCCACCCTCTGGGTTTATACTCTTATTCCTAAGATGGTGCAAGAGTCAGATGACCCATTCAACAAAGGTTGCTCAAGTGTCCACTGTGCCAATGCTCACTTGGCTCTGAAGATGTACTAGCTAGTGGGGCCCCAAAGCTCTTACTCTTCTTAACTGCCTTTGTTACATACATAAGTTCCACATGTACCAGCATAAATGGGTCTTAGAAAGTCACTTTAAAATTTTTAATTTCAAGAATCCTGTTTTTAGGCCTCTCTCTCTCTCTCTCTCTCTCTCTCTCTCTCTCTCTCTCTCTCTCTCTCTCTCTCTCGTAAAAGACCAGGTTTATTTGGGAAAATCACTCCCAGATGACCCTGTAGCCTCCAGAAACTGAGGCAGTAGAAGGGGGCAGGAAAAAAATATTACATGGCTAATCTAAAGGAGCAGGCTTAAACACCCTGTAGTCATGGAGTGAGATGTGTCCTTCACAACCTGGGTTTTTGTCCAATTATAAGGCTTTGGGTAGGGATGTGAAAAGCTGGCAGCCTAGGGGGAGGAGCCTCCGCAACCACCAGGAGTGCAGAAGTGGATTTTTGGTGGTCTTTTGAGAGGGTGAGGTTTGGAGAGGGAGGAGTGGAGCCAAGCTGGAGATTCCAGCTGAACATCCTGAGGTTGGATGTACTGGCACCAGTTCAAGTCTGGCTACTTCCTGTTGGCGTGGGATGACATAGTGGGGGGGGGGGAGTCAATGGACTCACATGCAGCTGGAGGTGTGGGTCAAGAAGCAGTTGGTTAACTGCCATCCTGGAGATCTTGGGAATCTGTTTCTGGAGGAAGCTGAGAAGGCAAGTTGTTAAGAGAAAAAAAAATAGATTATTAACACCAGCCCTATTATGAATGTCTAGTTTTCATTCTTGTAATTAGTTTTTTGTTGTTGTTGTTTTGTTGTTTTTGCTTCATGAAGTTAGAAGAGAAATTAAAATATTTGTAATTTCTTCTTTACAGATGTTTCATTTGAACACTGCTTTACCTCATCCAATATTTAATACAGAATTATATCAACCAGAAATGCCACTGTCAACAGGTAAGAAAACCAGCCTCTTTTACTTGTTGATTTACTTTCCTTAAAAGGAAAAGTCAGGGAGATGTGGATCAACCCAAACTAAGTATATATGAACACACTATAAGGAAGCCTGTCACTGTGTGGGTGCTTGGAACCAAACCCAGGTCCTCTGGAAGAGCCACAAACGCTCTTAACCACTGAACCATCTCTTCAGCCACAATGGTCTCTTTTCAAGTTCAGTGATGTTCATAGGAAGGAAGTGGTGATTTGTGTTTTAAAACCAACCTTTCAGTATGCTTTCTGGAAATGTATTTCACAAAATGTCTCAGCTCACTTACACATCGTTCTAGCAAGTGTGGGTTTTGGCATCTCCTAGAATACTCGGAAGCACAGTCTTACCCAGTGTGAAGACTTTCCTTTTCTCTGCCTTTTATTACTGTTTTGTACTCCTCTTTGCTTTGTTGGGGCTCCCACAGAGCTGGTCTCAGCCTCTCAGTTCTGGGGACCAATGTTGTGATCCACCGGGATGCTAGGCACTGGAGAAACAGTCTAAAAGTCACTTTATATTCCATCAATCAGATAAAGCTTACGGTACTAATCATCCTAACATGACTGCTAAATTATTGACCCATAAATTGCTTAATGTTGTGTGTACAATAGCAATGCACTTCCTTTAGATTCTCTGATTGGCTTGTGTGTAACCTTGGCATGGTGGCCTTTTGACTGCTTTGTTTCTGCTCTCTCAATATTTGCTGGAGTTAGCTCATCTTCGAAAGCAATGTGTTAGTCACTGAAGACTGTATTAGAAGAGTCGGGATCGCTGAGGTGCTTTGTATGTTTGGGATTTCTGTGTCTTGTGTAGACCGTGTAAATTTTTTTTAACCTCATTTAAAATACTATGGTTGTGCCAGCACTTGCCTTTCATTGTTCATATCAGAAAGTTTTCTACTTTTTCCTCCTCAGACACACATGGGAGGAAGGAGAGTTAATGTGCCACACCCTCCTCACCCTCGCCAGCAGAAGTTACATCACGGAGGCCTCTGTCTTTACCCCACAAAACGCATTTCCTAAACCACCATCATTTATGTGAGATCGTGAGCTGTCCAGTGTGCGCTCTAGGTCAGCTTCCTGTGGACAGCAGAGGCATCTGTGTTTCCTGTGCTGTAGTATTACTGTTTAACTGAAAATGTTTAGGACTTGGTTTTGTCCTCAGAATAAAGCACACATTTCTATAAAATCCCTCATGAATACTGAACAGTATCCTGAGGCAGATGATTTTTCAAATGTGTTTTTCTTTTCCTTAGGTTTATAGACTTAGAAATAAAATTATCAAAAGAATCATCTCAGTAAATAGTCTATGTTCATATTGTGTTGTGGAAACAATTTTTCCATGGTGTTAGAAAAACCTTTATAATTGTAGCTAAAACTACATGATTTTCTACTGTCACCAACCTCTCTTCGTTCTTACTGGCGTTCACTCCTCTGTTGCAGTGCATTGTCCAGTTTTTATAGTTCAAGATGGACGGGACATTTTGTCCAGATTGTAAAGGAATAGGAAGGTTATGTAAGCCAATATTTACTTGCAATTTTTAATGTTTTTTTTTCCAGTCTTCTCAAATTCTTAAGTCTCAAACTGTTAGTCTTTTCAACTGTGTGTTGGAAACTCTGTAACAAGGGGCAGCTGATAGATCTGTGCGTTTTTCTCTGATTTGACATTTTCTATATGGCCCAGAAATGCGGCCAATAGAAAGGAAATATTGTAAGGAAAGTCCTAGAAACAATCCCACGGCTGTCTATGGAAGGTGGGGAAGGGAAGGGACTTGAGACCTAGTGTGAGGCTGCTCCGTCCACCTCCATATTTCAGCAGCATCCTGTCTATACTATACTGCTTTCTTCCTGGCTTAGTTAGCTTTTTTACAGGCTCTTTACTATGTCTAGAGGAAACTTATATTTGTAATATTTTTGTAAAAACTGTATGGCATTCATAGCATGAAATCTTTTTTAATCAGTTTTATTTCCTTAGAAAAAGTGAAATTCTAATTTTCTTTTTGAAATTTAAAATTACAGTTACTTTTCTAAAAGTTTAAACCATTAAGGGATGTATCTCATCAAACAGAAGAATGTAGTTTGCTACTTTACTGCGTTGACCAGTGATATCCACTGTCCATTTGCCTTTCTTGTTTTGCTTCAAATTTGATCATTTCCTAACTGCCTTCCTTGTACAGTTTTAGTCCTTAGTGTTATTCAGTTCATCTTAATATTGAGAAGATGAAATATATTCTCTTTGAAGTTATAGTTTATTTAAAATTACAACTTCAACTTTTATCCCTTTTCAAATTTGTTTATGCAAAATAAGGCTTGAGCTACAGCTGAGAGAGCGAATTTTTAAATGAGCATAGAAGCTTTCCTCTAGAATATCTTTAGCTTCAAAAGTCTCAATTTTCCTTCAGACAAATAGAAAATATCCAATATGTCTGCATGTTGCACAGCTATCAGTTATCATATTGTGACATAAAAGCAAGCTGAGGTCCTTAGGGAATTTTTCATCATAACACTTACATTTATGGTCTCAGGAATTGTAGAATTTCCAGTCAGATACTATAAGGAAGCCTGTCACTCTGTGATAGAGGTTAAGCCTTTAGGCCTTTTTCATAGTAATTAATTGGCATACATTTTTCTTTAATTACATTATTTTTGGTGTTGTATCATATGCCTGGGCTCTTATAGAACAAAGTTCATCTGAGAGCACAGAGTCCAGATATTTTATATCGGCATCCAAAGCTATGGATAAGATGCCAGGCATAGTGGTGCATGGTTTTATTCCCAGCATTTAGCAGGAAGATCTCTATGAGCTTGAGATCTTGATCTACATAAAAGGCTTTGGGCCAGCCAAGGCTGTATGGTGAGACCCTGTCTCAAACAAAACAAGCCAGGGATAAGAAACAAAAGTTCTTCAGGTCTCATAGAGGCCAGAAACAAGCTAGTTAGAAAATGGAGGCAGTACCTCAGGTTCAGGTAAAGGAAAGAGTGGAAAGGCAGTAGTAGTGTTAAGCAGGTGATCCAGAACCATCCTAGACTCCTTCCTGTGGATTGCTTCTCCAGCTCTTTATTTCACACTTGAGCATCTCTCTTGGAGAAAGGAAAGTTGTTGTCTACTGATGAAAGTCAGTCTGAAATGCCATAGCGCCCTGAGGTGGTTGCTGTACTTACCTGTATTAGTGTTCTAAACTGGGTATTGAGAGATGATATTGAAGGGTGTTTACATTAATCTCTGCCAGCCATCAGGCCTTTTGTTGGGTCCAGCATGTACCAGCACCCCCCTCACACAAAGCCATATATCTATTGTTACTCACTTAAACCATAAAACTACTGTTAAGATAAGCTGAACTTAGGGCCTGGAGCAATTGGCCAACAGTTCGCAGTGTTCATTGCTCTTCCTGAGGACCCAAGGTTGGTTCCTACACTGAATGGCAGCCAACAACCACCTGTAACTCCAGTTCCAGGGCATCGGACATTCTTTTGGCTTCCTTGGGCACCAAGCAAAGCACTCATATTAAAAAAAATAAAGTAAATTAATATTTTAAGAAATGAGAATACATTTAATATTTCAAATGAGAACATATTATATCTTTGCAGAATCTCACCTATAAAATTGATTTGAAACGTAATTTGATTTGCTTTGAATTTCCTACTAGATTCTAGAGGTCTCACCATTTCATTTGGTTGTCCTTTGTTGTTTTTAACAGATGGCCCATACCTTCAGATATTAGAGCAACCAAAGCAGGTAAGAATGAAGGGGTAGGTGTTTAGTAATGTTCTGTCTCTACATCTAATATTAAGGCTCAGGTACTGAGTAATGCTAGCTAATCTGATAACAGAGGTGGTTGATCTGGATGATTAACAGCCTGCCATGTTACATAATAACTCCCTGTGTCTACATTTTTCTTAGACATTCTTCAAAAGGCCTTGAAACTTCAGCTAATTATAGATCCTTGGTATTCAGCCACTTCCACGAAAATAGTGATTTCTAAAAGCACTAGTGGGAGACAGTTAGAATGGACTATACAAACCCACTACACATGCCATTGACCACTTACTTTAGCCCCAGCATCTTTGGAGCAAGGAGAGGACTCTGTGTGTGTGTGTGTGTGTGTGTGTGTGTTGTCTGCCTCTTTTCCTACTAAATATTGTATAAAATACCAAAACTCTGCATATATATTCGTTAGAAATTGTGTAGCTCTAGCACTGTAAGAGGGAAGAGAATATTTAATATCTGCCAACAGAACTATACCAAGTCAGCAAACTCCTGAATGGATATGCTCAACACATCCGTGTGACACTGAGGCTTATTCATTTGTCCTGTTGAGTTATGTTACCCAATGCCTTTTCTAGGGTGTGTGTGTGTGTGTGTGTGTGTGTGTGTGTGTGTGTGTGTGTGTGCGCGCGTGCGTGCGTGTGTGTGTGTGTGTGTGCGCGCGTGCATGCGCTTGCATTGTTTTGTTTTTTTAACTTAGGACAGTAGATGTAGCACATTTGTATTGTGGAACATTTAAGAAATGCTAGGAATGAAATGCTGAAAAAAAAAACAGTACTTCTGTGCTGTAGAATTCTGATGTGCTCAGCTGGTAAGTAAGTAGTAGAAACATCTTATTTATGGCCATGTTAACTTTGTAAAGCTGAGATCTGATGAAAATGGTCACTGTAAAGACAGGAATTCCACATGAAGTTTTGGGGCATACAGGTGACACTTCCCGGCTCCCTCAGGTGCAGAAAACACTTGCGTTTGTTCTTTCACATCAGGTCACCAGTTCTGTCTGAGCTTTCCTGGTAGAGTTTTATTCCCTGAGATCCTGCCAGTAATCTTTCTCTCTCTCTCTCTCTCTCTCTCTCTCTCTATATATATATATATATATATATATATATATATATATATATATGTCTGTGTGTGTCTGTGTGTCTGTGTGTGTACAAGCATGTTTATGGAGGTCATTTATTTGACAACTTTTGGGGCTTGGTGCCCTCCTACTATGTAAGTCCTGGAAATCAGACTCATATCATACTAGGCGTGATGGCAAGGACCTTACCCACTGAGCAGTCTTGCCAGTCCAGAACCTTATTTTTCTAAGCACAGCACTATGATAAGACTCTTCATGTGCAGTTTGTTATCATGAACTCCAAAGTCATAGGTTTTTATGAACAGCTAATACAGTTTCAGAATTCAAAATTTAATACATTATGTGTGGATATATAAAATGTGAGTAAAACATTGTATCTGATCCACTCTGGGTTTTTTGTTTTGCTTTTGATATCTAGCTTTAGTGGAAGTGAGGCGGTTGTATCTCAGTCAGACTTTTGACTATAGGGATGTAGCTTCTCCGAGGATAATGACTCATTTTAAGAAAATGGAGTTTCTGAGATGAATAAGAGTAGGTAGTAAACATTTAATTTCAAAATGGTAGATTAGAAATTCATCCAGATTACGTATTTTAAGACATCTTATTTTTTAGTTTTTAATTAGATTTTTAAAATGAATTTCTTTTTGAAATAACAATCTCCATAGTCCTTGCTGACTTCAAACTGATGGTAATTCCCCTGCTTCCACCTTCTGGCTGTTAAGATTACAGGTGTGAGTCACCACATACAAGCCAAAATCATCTTACCAATCCAGTAGAGCAATATAAATTGCATCCTCAGAATAAATAAATGCTGTTTTCTGTAGAACTTTAGGTACTCTTGTGCAGCCAGGAATAATACATAGTTTCACTTGCTGCACATTGTACATTCACATCACCAATAAATCACCTTGATTGTTAGATATCATTCTCTATAAGGTATGGAAGTGTACATGTACATGTTTTTCCAATGCCACAAAGGAATTTTGTTATTAAAAATAAGGAACTGCTGTGTTGATTTTTTTGAATTAGAGATGTTCTTTTTCTTGAGGGTCTTTTGGACTCAGATTTTTCCTAGGTCTGATGGAAATGAATCAACGCATAGATCAGTAATCTTTAGACTATCCAATTCCATTGTATAGTCCTCGATGTCAGCTGTCTAATCATGTTGTGGTGTATCTTGTCTTATGTTTTGAGGCTGGGTTTCCCTGTGTAGCCTCGGTTGGCCTTGGACTTACAAGGCTACATCCACATCCACATGCCTTGTCTCCCAAGTGCTGCTGTTGAAGATGTGCACCTCCTAATAGAGCTTTAAACTAGAGGAGTGACTGGCTCAGTTGAGCTGCTCTCCACCCATATGACTGGCCAGTTTGTAAAAGCTCACATGCTGCTGTCTAGCTTTTGAGTTACTAAGTATTATCCAAACTGAATTCCAGTTACATTAATATTCACAAATTAGTGATCTTGTTCTCTCAAGTTCTGAGAAGTCTGTGAGATTCATGATGTTGGAGCACACGGGCCATGTCCCTAACACTGATGTGCTTTATTTGAAAGCACAGGTCTATGGCCAGCCCCCGTTCAGCAGGTAAAGGAACTCCTTCAAATAATTAGCATAGCTACTACTGACTGAAGGTGAAGTGGAAAGCTTTGCAGCATCACTTTGAGATGGGAAGGTTGCAGTTGAGGCAAGCTGTGACACATTGTGCCCAAAGCCTTAAACTCTTCATCATCCATTCTCAGCAGAGGAGCCAGCGAGGTGCTGAAGATGGGTGCCTGGCTTCTCCACCACAGCGCAGTGCACAAACACCAGCTAGTGCTAGCATCATTTTCATACTAACGTTTGGAAAATATTTCTTATTTTCATAGTTGTCCTCCAGGGTTATGTATGCTTAGAAACTTGTGTGTAACATTGTCGTTATTGTCGTTAGTAATTACTGCTTGTGTTCACCTCTGCAGAGGGGATTTCGATTCCGCTACGTATGTGAAGGCCCATCACATGGAGGACTCCCTGGTGCCTCTAGTGAGAAGAACAAGAAGTCCTACCCTCAGGTCAAAGTAAGTGTGAAGTCTAGCACTCCGACTGCCTAGGAGCAAAGCCAGGGAACTGCTTTCAGTCATATGAATGAGTAGGATGCTCCTTTGCCCCAAGCGGAAGTGTTTACATGGTTATTAGAATTTTTAAATTTTTAAACAGAAATTCATCTCATGGAAGTGACAAATTTCAAACACCATTAACATCTCCATTTAATTGAAATGGTTCCAAAATCAACTTAAGAAAAACTTACTCCCTCTCCAGTGATCTTGAAGCTATTTTTTAAAATTTTGAGATTTTTAAATTGCATATTTTCTGATATTTTAGTAAAACTTTGAGCCAGGTGTGACCGTGGGTACCACTAGTCCGAGGACTTGGGAGGGTAGGGGCTGTAGTACCAGGTGTTCAAGGCCAGGCTCAGCTAGATGGCAAGATAGGGCTCAGCCTAGGCTATATGAGACCCCTGTTTCTAAGGAAACCAGGGAAACCAAAAATTCCAAATATACTGGGCTTATAAAGATTTTATGACAAAACAGTTGACAGACTGTGTAGGTTATAGAGTATATTATTTAAGGTCATAAATTCAGAATCAAAGTGATGGACTCAGTGTGCTTCAGACAGGCTTATCCACATGTCCAAATATATAAATACACAAATGCTGCTAGTACAACATGCTTTATAGGGTATTTTAGAGTTTAAATGAGGAAGTATGCTTAGGTATGCCATAGAGAGCCTGACAGGGACCTTTTATGGCCACACAGAATGCATTCTGTAGCATGTGGAATAGGGGTAAGGCTGGGTACAATTTCGCTGTCTTTAACTTCTTACATTGGTGATTTAATTGAGACTATCTTTCTCTAGTTCTGAGGAGTTTTTTTCCCCCTAATTTAGTGCCATGTTTCTGATAATGATTTTACAGGGAAACAATAAAAATTGCAATTTAGTCACTTCCAAGCTTTTATTTATTCAATAATTCAAGTTTAGACTAATAGTTACCAGCAACAAAAGTTAACCATATTTCAGCCTCTGTCTTCCTGCTAGCTTGTTTTATAAACTAAATATTCTGACAGTGGGGAATTTATCTTTGATTTTTCTAGCCTGGTAATTTGTTCCTCTTTTTCATACTCTAGTTCCAGGCCCAAGGCTTTCTAGTTTCTTAGCCTCGGCCTAACAAAAGAGCCATGCCATTCTTTATCTTTCCAGTGAAACAACTGCTGGCTGGCCTGGATTCTGTGCAGCACACTTTCATTTTAAAACTCTCTGCTCTGGTTGGGGATGAAATGTACTTTTCTTAGTAAAGGTAATTGGACATAGAAGTGCAGTGTTTGTACTCGGCAGAAGGCCACAGTTAGACAGTGTCTTTTAGAGAGGTAGAACCAGTGGCAGATATGAGTGGACAGATGATTAACCCGTAGGAAGGTAGATAAAGAGATGAGGAGGAGTCAGCTGTCCTGATGATAAAAAACAAGTAGTTCTCCTGTGAGCTATCTGCAATATGTACCCTGGGATGCTGGTAATATTCCAAGCACAGGAGCCTGAGTACCAGGTAACTGATGGACTCTCAGTCTAGGACCTGCAGCCCAAGAATCTGGGAGTGGCAATGCCAGTGGTGTAAGCCATGGCAATGCAGGAGAGCCTGGAGTTCTGATGCCCTGGGAGTGCAGGGGGCAACCAGGAGGAGTGCCCACATTCTGCAGGGATGAAGGAAGGAGGAGGAAGAGGAGCAGAGGAGAGGATTCTCTCTGGCTTGTCTTTCTAGCAGGGCTTCTGCTGACTGAATACATCTGTCCACATTGAGGGTAGGTCTTGCATCAGTCCATTCTCCTCTGGAAACATGCAGATGCCTGCAGGGAAATGTTTTTCCAGCTTTCTATATTTGTCCACTGTAGTTGACTGCACACCTAAAATTATCCATCAAGACAGTCAGTGGCGTCCAGTCCTTTAGAACCTAGATGAGGAATGCAGAACAAAACCCCAGCAAAGAAAACAAATGATTTCTTCACCACCAACATCAATGATTTATCATGTGCTTTATGTCTATTACCTCTTGTAATGTCTATTAGTACTGAGGAACTGGGGCTCAGAGTTAGGGTTAGGGTCTCTTTTTCCTGCAGCTCACTGGCCTTTCTATGTAGAGTATGTCCTGCTGACTTGTAGGGGCAGAGCTTAGGGACAAGACATGGAGAGCTGTGGCATATTAAGGTAGGAAGGATGAGAATTCTGGACAGCGAAAAAGAAATGGACAGAGGCATCTCGAGTCAGACCTAGAACTTTCCACCTGTCTCTGTGTCATATTGTGGGATATATGTGTCTGTCTGTGACAGGTGACTAGCATCACTTGTCAGCACTGACACTGATGATAAGTACTACAGAACAAATGTTAGGGTAAAATTAGGGTTTTCTGTGTGAGCCTATACAAAGAAGTGTAAGTGTAGCCTATTCATGAACTCTTTTCTTCAATTGTACTAGATTTTGTGGTCTACTGTCCATGAAACATGGGAGCATCTGTAGAATTCTGCCTCCAGGTGGTATCATGAAATTACCTCACATCCAGCCTGTTATACACCCCCAGAGATAGTCATATGTACTTACTGAGAGAAATGATACTTCCTTCCGTAGCCTTGCACATGCAAGGTTTATGACCTGTAGTTCAGGCTTAGAGGTAAGATGGCCGGGCTCAGCTTTTCTTCACCCTCATCAACAGCCTCTATCTCTCTGAGCTCAGGCCCTGTTTCCCTGCCCTGCCTCTTCAAGCCCCCCCCCCTCTCCCCGCTGTCCCTGGAAGGTTAGTGGTTGATGTGATAGGAAGATAACCATGAAGAGGGCTATTGAAAGCTTTGGGAACTGGTCATGACTTGAGACTACAGAAATCAAGTGCTTTACAAAGCTTGGAAAACTTCTAGCTTGTTTGGGAGTCTTCTTTACTGTTCAAATGGAAGCCTCAAGCTGACATTCACCCTAACTCTAGGAGTCTTCCAGAGCCCAGTGTTTCCTGTTAGAAGCACTCATGTGCTTAAAGCTATGGCAGATAACTGGGATGCAATCTCTCCTTAGACACAGTGGTGGCACCTTTTCTGGAACTCAGGCCACTGCCCCGTGTGGTGCTGTGCATGTTCCTTTCACATGTCTGAGAAGAAAGAACCTGCTTAGCTCTCTAGCGTCTTGCTGTACAAAACTTCACATTCTTTTTGTTTCCCTCGTGATTAACTGCTCCCGGATTGCTTATTCCTGTGTTCTCACTGGTGTAGTAACTTTCTCTCCAGACTGAAGCATTCCTCCCACTGACTTTGGTAGCGATGGATTGATGAATATTCTTTTTAAAACTAATTATTCATATTACAAAGTATTTCAAGCATACTCAATTAAAAACTTTATATGTCAGATACCAAAATATAAATTTAAAAGATAGTAATATTTTACCTATTTGCTGTTTGTCTCTTTCTTTCTCTGGGTCTCCGCCTCCCTCTCTCTGTGAACTGCACTGTAGTTATGGTGGAACTCCACTCAGCCACAGCTTTGTTTGCTTATGGTTCATACCGAGAAAACACTGTTCTGAATATCCTTTCTCTGGGATGTTTCTATATTTTGTCACATAAGTATGAATTTGGAACTACAATCACTTTCAAGAAAATTACTTTTTACTAGCTTTAACCTAAAGTTTTTATTTTATATGATGACTTCTTTTCAAACCAAACCAAAACAAACAAACAAACAAACAAAAAACCTGCCTAAAGATTAAACTCTGATCAACTTGACACTGTGTGTTCCTTTTCACTGTCTGAATAAAAGTGTCTTTGATCACCATATGGAATTTATACTGTCCCTTAAAGAAAAAAAAAATGCTAGGGGAAGTATGCAGAATTTAAGGAAGTTTTCCGTTTTTTAAAAACTGAGTAATCTATTGATAGTATCCTAACGCTTTCCCTGTGGTATCTGCTGGTTACTGATTTCCTCAGCAGCTCCTAAGAGGCAGCAAAGCAGAGGAAACAGCGGAGAGCCTCACCTGGACCAAGCCTGTCCTTGCCTGTTCTTGACTCAGCAAGGAGTGCCGGGGAAGGCTCACTGCCATCCTCTTCCCGAAAGTGGTACAGAAAAAAATTTAAATCAAAGTGCCTTCCTCAAGCAAGTGGAACACAGCCAAGAGGAGAAGCTGCATGTGGCCTTAAGTTGCTTCTGCAGCCCATCGGCGGTTGCTATGAGAGCATCCGCATTGGGCGCCCTGTGCAGATTACACGTCAACATCTCCCTATCCTTCATTTCTAAACTGTGGTTTATTTGTGATCATCAAACACAGTGATGCCAGTGTGACTGTTGCTTTACTGACAGCTGCCCCACTGCCCTTCCTTCTGGGGTTTTATGTGCAGTGAGAGGGTACACTGGAATGTTTAGGCTAACAACAGCTTTGGGCCCCTTTCTCCCATCTACCATAAAGTCTGCATTCTTAAATGCCTCTCACTTAAAAATCCTTAATGTTAAGTCTGTCAGAGTTAATAAAGCCCGGCTGATTTGCTGCATGCTTGAGGATATCACATATCTTTGCATAAGCTCCCTTTTCTTTGCACAGACATGTCTGAATTCTGAGGCTTGCCATCCTAAAGATCTAGTTAGAATACTAATTTTGAATAATTTAGCCTGATACAGTTACCTAACATGCCAGGAGGAAAGACCACCATAACCAACTGCATTCAGAACCTAGTTCATAGCATTTATTAGGATGTCCTGCAACACTCCTAAGGTGTTTGCTATGCTCAAATAAAAGAAATTAGCCACATTTCCTACGATACACACCCTGTGCTTTGTAACAGATGCACAAGCTTATTAGAACAAGGTTTTACAACTCAAGGTTCATGGATCCTTTCATGGTTTCAGAAAGGGTTGGGACTTGTGAGGTTTTTTGTTTTTTTTTTTTTTTTAAACTTTATTTGCCTTGGTTTTTGCCTGGAACTGGAACTACAGACAGTTGTGAGCTGACATGTGGTTGCTGGGAATTGAACCCCGGTCCTCTGGAAGAACTGTCAGTGCTCTTAACCACTGAGCCATCTCTCCAGCCCCAGGACTTGTGAGTTTACACGCAAAATTTTATGTGTGCTCATATGAATTTTTCAAAACTTGTACATGTATGAGAAAAATGGTGAAGGACGTTGGCTTTTTGTCAGCAGCCAAATCAATCAATTTTTCTTTTTGGGGCAGGGGTGTAGGGTCTTATCGTGTAGTGTAGGCTGGCCTTGAACTCCACATCCTGTCTCTGTCTCCAGAATATTGAGGAATCCCAGGTGTGCAGTTGCCTGAATATTTCCCTTCCTTCTGTTTTCATTTCTGAACTATAGTATGTTTGTACCATTTTAGGCAGGTTGAAGCACCTCACGCTTCTCAGCACGTAGTTAAGGTAGTTGCCTTTAGTTTCCTAGCCAGTGGGAAAGATAGATTTAGTGCCAACAGCCAGGAAAGGGGAGGTCTCAGTTAGTCATCTGTCTCTGTCTGTCTGTCTCTCTCTCTCCTGTCCTCCTTCCTCTCCCCCCCCCCCCGCCTTTGATACTGATGAAATATGAAGCCATTGGTGGTTAAAACCAAAAAAGAAAAGGAAATCATTTCATTAATATTCACTTAGCACCGTAGCAGGCCCTGCACTACAAACAGGTAGCATCCTCTGAATAACCATCTATAGAATTCTCCTTCTAAGTAGCTTACAAGTTTTGCATTAGACTCCCAGAATAAAATGCTGACCTAGGGGATTTAAAAACAGCTCTTTAAGTCAGCATTACCATTGGAAGTTGGAGAAAGCTGCCCCAACTTCTGGAAGGAAAATTTCGACATAAGTCAGAGCCATGAAAACTAGTCCTGAGAAGTAGGAGAGTCAGACTTCTTGGATTGGCAGATTGTCCGGATTTCTAGGCCTGACATGGTTGCCTGCTTCTACTGGCCTTTCTTCTTCCCCTTGCATGTTTCTTGGCATACACGAGTGTTCTCAGGATGATTCTTCTTAGGTTCATCTTGGATTGAAGTGCTCTCTGTTTGAAGAGCATTAGTGCATCCGCTATTTAATCAGGAAGCCACATATGGCAAAGTGGATAACCAGAAGCCTTATGATCCTCAAATGTCTCCCAGCACCTTCATAGTCAGGGAGTTCTCAGTCGTTAGCAGGTCCAGAAGTGCTGTTGCTGGCTCTCCCATAGTCCCCACCCTTCCCCTAAGGCAACTCCAGGTCAGAGTCTTCCAAATGACATTCACTTTCTTGAGATCTAATGGAGGTGGCTGGAGGATACACACAGGCTTTCACTGTCCCCTTTGGTCCCAGTGCATTCATTTACACTTCTCCATCGGTCATCACAACACAGAAGTAGGTTCTCTGATTCTCGACTCGTCCGTGAAGAAGTGAAAGTGTAGAAAAAACTGAGACACTGCTCAGTCGCACTACCTGTCAGGGATGAGGCCCAAAGTTCTAGTGTGAGCAATGTGATATGAGATCCCATGCCTTTTAAATAAGAAGTCTTTTATTACACATATCACCAAACCAGGATTGCCATTGGCCTAACTAGCTATTGTACAGGCTTAATTAAAAAAGCAAAAAACTATCATTTCCTGAGGTTTAAATATTTTGTTAGTATTTATTTCTCAATAAGTTAGTAAAGGTAGTATTTCTGTATATATTATGCAAGTAAATGATTCATTGTAAAACAATGGAACTTTCCAATGATTCATTATTAAAAGTTCAAAAATCACTCAGATATTATACTTTGAATTTACCACACAGATGTCTAGAACCCATACTCTTAAGTGCATAGAATATTATTAATCATGATTAATCATGATATTTCTCTCTACTTAAAGTGTCCCTTAGAGCTGTAGTTCTGAACCACAGCTATGCATAAAGATTATTCAAAAATTTCCAACTAGAGTGATATTTAGGACCCACTTCATACATGTGAAGCACAGCATGTTATCTAGTGAGCCAGGTTTCCATGCTCACTTCCTGAGGATGTCTGTCATTTTATAATAATGATATGTGCTAGCATGGTTGAAAAGAAGTTATGTATCATCAAGGAATAGAATACTACATCACTGTATTCTTAAATGATAATTGAGAGTCTGTGTGACCTGAAAACTGCTTAGGGTCTCATATTAAGAGAAGTAGGCTTGCATGTCTATGAGATGGCTCAGCAGGTGAAAGTATTTGTGGCTGAGACTAGCATGATTTTGATGACTTGATCCATGTGGGGAAGGGAAAATAGACTCTGAGAGTTGTCTTCAGATCTCCACATGTATAGCATGCACTCCCCCAAGCCAACTCTATTTTAAATTATTCCTTTCTAATAATTCAGATATTAGCCTCTGTGCAGCCTATAATGAAGCAAGTATGTACACTTTCGTTCTATTTACCCATGAATTAAACTCAATTGGTTGAGTCCGGACTCTGATTTGAGTAGCTGGACTTTGGACTGAAAGGAAAACCCTGTGAATCAGACTCTCTCAGCAGCTACAGTGTGTTTCAGCTGCAGGCAAGAGACGTAAAGACACAGAGCTCTATAAACTGATTTTCTCCTCACAAGCCCCATGGGAGACAAGTCAGAATGGTTCCCAAGCTTTACCCAACAGAAAACTTTCTCTAAACTTATTTACAGTGTGGCTTTGTTCAGCTTCCAAGGTCTTGTCAGTGGAGCAAGTCATCTTTCCAGCATA
This sequence comes from Sigmodon hispidus, assembly GCA_004025045.1. Lineage (NCBI taxonomy): Eukaryota > Metazoa > Chordata > Mammalia > Rodentia > Cricetidae > Sigmodon > Sigmodon hispidus. The sequence goes on from PVIH01000298.1 coordinate 331,389, forward strand.
AAACACTGAGAAATGTACTTACTACAGAAATACGGCCCCTGTGCCAAAGATACAACAAACCTTTTCTGTAATGTATAATTAAACTTTCAAAAAAGTATGAAAACGTAGTTTTCATGGGGGAGTAGAGGTAGGGGAGAAAGATGGCAAGAAGTATATATGAATATGTCACAATGAAGTGTTTATCTTTAAAGCACATATAACAGACAAATACACAGAGAGAGGGAGGGAGGGAGAGAGAGGGAGAAGAAGAGAGAAGAGTACTTAGGGGAATTTAGAAACCATGGTAAATTTTTGTGCATACTGGATTCATCCTGTCTGAGAACTAATTGCTGACCGAGTAATCGAGAGACGTCGTTTCTGGCTGCCCCACAGAAATAAAAGGTTTGGGTCTTTCCTGTTTGAGGTACTGGAACCGAGTCCTCTAATGAAGACAGGAGTCTAGTAGGGCTGCAGTTTGTGTTAGTGGGTGCCCTTTATAGCCATCCCAAAGGGGCAGATTTCAGCCTGGACCCTGAGGAACCAAAAGGTGTGATATCTCTTCAGAGAATAAGGCCTGTCTCTTACAGACAGAGAGCTCAAGTTTATACACCTTGCAGACTCTAGAGACCCCCAGTCTAGAAAGGAATAGAGTGAGTCCAGGTCCAGGGATAACTCCATTCCTGGCAGGAAGAAACAAAATATAATCTATTCATATATGAACTCCTAATCACAAATAAAACACATATGCAAATATTATCATCTGCAGACTTATGAAAAGCAAGAATAAATTCCCAGAATCTTCAGATACCTGAGTTATCAGTTGTTTCATACAGATGTACAAAATAAGTTTGTTTGTCCTAGAGAAGATTTGGGAATTAAGGAAAAATTAACGTCATGTACATGTTTTCCAAATCATATGTCATTGAAATGGTCTGGACATTGGAGAATAATTATCAGATGGGAAAGTGGATAATGAGGTTTCTAGAGTGGAGCAGAGAGACATGGAGACCGGAAGAAAGGGTGCATTGCAGGGTAAAGAGCAGCAGGTGTCTCTGAAGTCCGAAGAGGAATTAGCACAGCCACACGTGTGCTTCTCTCTCAGGTCCCAGGTTGGTGTGCAGTGCTCCGCTTGTGGACAGCACAGTCGGGGTTTTAAGCACCAGCTATGAAGTCACCTCCAACACCGAGTGCAATGTTGCTTCCTAAATTTTCATGCGTTAGCCTTGTTATTAAGCATGGCCTAGCATCAGCTTCTTCATAGAGAGCCAGATTCATAGGCTGTGTAGGTAAGTTCAGCTGTTTAGTGCCTAGTACACAGCACTAAAACAGAATTACTTAGGTTTTTGTTTAAAATTTTATGAGATTGAAGACTATTCCAAAAGATTGGATTTAGAGATAACACATGATGCTGTAGGAAATACATAGAAAACAAGAGGGTAGAAAGAATTTTAGTTTCCTTAGGCCCTTTCCCTGTATCCTGGCAGGCCCTGTGCATCCAATTTGCACAAATCTTATATTCATTTCCTAGGGTTGCCATAACAAATAGCTGCTATCTGGGTCAATTTAAACAACAGAACTTTATTCTTTCAAAGTTCGGGACGCTCCAGAGGCCACAGTGAAATTGCCAGTGGGGTCTTGCTCCCTGCAGAGGCTTCTGGGAAGAATCAATCGGTGCCTGTTTTGAGCTCGGTGGTTGTTGGCAGCCCTCAGCATGCCCCGGCTTGCAGCCCTCTCTGACTTCAGCTTCTCACTCCATGTGACTGTTCTTCCTGACTGTATCTGCATCTCCCCCTCCTTTCTCTTACAAAGATGCCAGCCATTGTGCTTAGGGGCTGCCACAATGTGTAATAGGACCTCTTCTTGACTAATGGCATCTGTAGAAAGTCTATCTGTAGATGCTGTCGTGTTCTGAGCTCCTGAGAGGGCATGAGTTCTGGGAGGTACCTTTCTACTCACTCACTGTAAGCACCCTCTGCCTGAATAAGCAGTCTTCTTGAGGGCATGAGGCTAAGACCATGTCATTCTGTGCAGCATTCAGAAAGCCACTTACGAGTGTTCATGCGCTCCCTTGTACACCTTTCTTATAGACTTAGGTAGGTCTGGGGGCTTTGCCAGTGTATGGCACTTTGAATCTGTACTCTAGGAGACACTCCTAGGTATTTCTTTATCGAGTGGGTGGAGGGTATGATAGTAAACATCTACAGCGGGCTCTGAAGTGTGGTGCTCCTAGTGCAGCCTCTTCGAGTAACATCCTCCCCACAGTAAATAAACCTCAAGGTACTAATGAGAAATCATTTGGCTTGAAAAAAACTGAGAATTTAACCATCAACACCATGAACTAGTCAACCCATTTTCAACATACTACTTCAAGATTTCATTAAAAATAATAATTTACAAGATCATATCTTAGTATTAACTCAGTGAACAATAGTTAGATGACGAGAACGTGATCATTTTTCTATAGGAAATATGTTCTGTACACATATGTTACACAGTACAGTTATCAAAGATTTTGGGGCTATGAGTGAACCCGTCGTGTGCTCCCGTAGAGACTTGGTCTTATGATAGTTAAAGAGTGATTTAGTGGGAGGGGCACCCATTGTGCACTCACAGCCTAGATCTCATTCCTGACTGTGCGATCGTCAGGAAGTTGCTGAAGGTCTTCCCTGTTTTGTTTATGAGTTGGAAATAAAAGCAGCTACTTTGCAGGAATTGTGTGTAACTAAATAAAAACTGACCTTAAAAAAAAAAAAAAAAAAAGAAAGCAGCTACATTGTCCCTGGCACATCTGTGGCATTAAATGCTCATTTGGGGCATGTGTGTAGGCTTAATAAAAAGCCATAAAGGTGTGCTTGCTATTTCCACAAGAGCAGAAGTTTGAATGTGTCAACAGCACCTAGGATGATACCTATGCATAGAAGGTAATCAGCAGTTACCTGTACTGTGAACACACGTGGTCAGTCAGTGCCCAGAAGCTGGGAGAATCCTCTAAGGGAGCACAGGTTCTCCCACGGTGGAGCCGAAGGAGACACTGGACTGCATGGATGTCCACTGGGTCTCCACCTGCCAATCCTGCTTACTCCTCACCAGCCAACTTCTCCAACCCAATGTGACTTGCAGCCAAGACAGCCACATCCCTGACCTGGCGAGACACTATACCAACCTTTCCAGGTTGAAATTGACTTTTCTGCCTCAGTTTCTAAGCCCATTTGATTCTTCTAATTGCAAAATAAGATGTAAAAATAAACTAAACTAAAACTAAAAAGATTAAAGCAAAATGGACATTTATTTATTTTAAAAACTCAAAATGCTAAGGAAGGAATCAGTAAGCACCACATTCTCCCAAATCTGCAGCTTCCATCAGGTTTTTCTTCATCTTACAGCTCTCCTCTAAAGACCCAGGCTCACTGTGAGGAGCCTGAGTTTCCTGAAAGCTGCCATCAAAACTTACAGTCCCTGCCTGGCCTTGCTAGGCCTCTGTTAACTGAGTTGTTCCACCATCTGCCCCTAAAAGTAGCAGTGGGACTGGGTAGCTGTAGAGTGGTGGCCTTACAGCCTTTCCCACACTCTGCCCCTGTATTAGGAGGTTTCTGACCTGGCCTAGTCCCAAGTTCCAGAACTGCCCGCTGTTGCTTAGGTCCCCAAAAATGACTCAGTCGCTTGTATTAACTGCATCCTGCTTGGCCTATGGCTCAGGCACATTGCTAGTTAGCTCCTGCATCTTAATTCAACCCATTTCCATTAGTCTGTCCTGCCATGTGGCCTGTAGCTTACCTGTGTTACTGTTACTGGATCGTGTCTCTGTGACACTACCCTCCTTCCCCTATCTATGCTCCAATTTCCTGCCTTCCTCTAAGGTGCCTGCCATAGGCCAAGACAAGTTACTTTATTAACAAATTCACAGCATACAGAAAGACATCCCACATCATGCCCCTGATTCCGAAAGTGAGGTTAGCCACTGACAATGAGCATGTGGAATAAATCTGAGTTTGTAGATCACCAAGCAAAGGTTCTAGTAACATGGGGAGGATCGGAAGTCACACGTGTCAGTTAATTCTTCCATCCTGTGACCAGCCTAAATTTTCTAAACTCTTAATTTCTAAAATTGTGTAACTCTGGGTTGTTCCTCTCTTGAGAATAGCTGCTCCATCCATGCCACTCCCACTATGAAACTTTTGTTTAAAAATAAACCAAAAAATTATTTATTTACAGATATCACTTGCATTTAATAAAATTTAAAGAAACAAAAAGACATATATAGTGAAGAATAATCCCCCTTATGTCCAAAATTCTTTTCTTCCCTGGAGAAAAGGCTGTCATGAACTTCTTGAGGATGCTCCCAAACATCCCATGCGTTTACAGGATCACCATATATCTTAGCCCATCAGCACATTTATAGTTGTACATCCAAATGCATGTAAACGTAAGGACAAAGCTTATGCTTGTACATGTCTTCTACTGATCCATAAAACATCCATTGCTTCTTCTTTTTTTATTTACTGAATCTTAAACATTCTGCAGTTCCCCCAAGGACCTCTTAAAAAGTGAGAGTGTATGAATTAGCAGTAAAGCCAGATTCAAATCCAGCCCTGTCCCCTTAGTAACCGTGTAACCTTGAGCCATCTTCTTTGTGCCCTTGTAAAACTAGCTGCCTCCATACGCAGGATGTTGTCGGGAATGTCAGATGAATTCATGTTGCAAAGAGCAGTGTTGGGCCCAGGGAAGGGTTCTGATGTGGATTTTCATATCACTCCTCTCTATCAAGGCTGTGTGGCTTTTCACTGCTCACAGCCAGTTCCTTCTAGCTGTTTGGGACATGCTGTCTTTTCCAATGTCCCAATCTGCCTTCTGTCAGAGGCCAACCTTAGTAATCCTGACTGACAGTAATATCTGCCTTATCCTGTGGTCTTTGTCACTTTGGAATGCTTTGTCATTGAGATAGCTTTTTAAAAAAATACTCATTTATTTTTATTTTATGTGTATGAATGTTTTGCCACATGTAGGTATGTATGTGCCTCATATGCATATGGTATCCATGGAGACCGAAAAGAGGGCATTGAGACCCCTGAAACTGGAGTTACAGTTGGTTGTGAGCACGTGGAGTTTCTATAAGAGCAGCAAGTGTTTTTAACCACTGAGCTATTTCTCCAGCCCAGAGATACCATTTTAAAAATATAGTTTGTATTTTTGATTGTTTTGAGACAGGGTCTTACTATGTAGCCATAGCTGGCTGTGAACTCTCTCTATAGATAATGCTGGACTTGAACTCACAGATGTCTGCCTGCCTCTGCCTCCCAAGTGCTAAATTATTAACTATATGTGCCAACATGCTCAGCCCTTTTATTAAGAAATTTTTTTAATGCTTTTATTGTTTGGGAAGTCATAAAATATATTGTAATTATATCCATTTTTTCACTATTCCCCATAACTCCACCCAACCGACTCCAGTTTGAGCAGACTGTTTACTCATGGATGTAAGACCATCCACTGACTGTGGTCATTCATAGTAATCACTTTCCTTTCATAAATGTTGCTCAATGCATGTGAAAGTCAGAGGGCAGCTTTGTAGAGAAATTCTCTCCTTCTGCATGGTGTCTCTTGGTTACCACTGTGGTTCGTACTCCAGACTCAGTGGCCCTCAGCTTCTGCGTGACTCTCCTGGCCCTCATACACACACACACACACACACACACACACACACACACACACACACACACACACACACACACACACACACACACACACACCCGCCCCCCGTCTGCAGGTGTGCCAGGATTGCAGCTGGTGCACACCAATTAGGACTTTCTAACTGGGTTCCAGGGACCAGACCCATGCTATCAGGTGTGTACAGAAAGTGCTTTTACCCATGAGCCTCTCCATGGCCCTAAATTCTGTTTTTTGATTTTTGTTTTTTATTTTTTAGTATGGCTTTTTTGTGACTCTTTGTTGAATCATTTATTTCTTACATGTTTGGTGATATATTTTTCAATGTGATGACCCCTTTGAAAAGTCTGCCCTGATTGGTTCCCATTCTCCAGTTCACTTGGTTGAGTTGTTGGGTCCCCTACTCCACTTGCCTGTCTGTCATGCTGACAGACTTGGTCTTCTTCTCATCTCTAGGCTTTCATTTTTGAGGACAAGAACCCTGTCTTTTTATTTTTCCTGCAGGAGGATCTACAATAAAGATTTTGATAAATTAAATTCTTTTTCATTCCTGGGGTACTCAGTTATTATCCCAGTTAGTAATAGACATTAGAAGACACCTGTCACTCCCATTAGTACTTTACTGAGCTTCTGTGGTGTCTTGTTACAAAAGCTTTTCCAGCTCTGCCAGGGAAGGAAGTGTTATTATCCCAGTTGTTAGTAGGGTTTAATGGCACTTGACCAAAACAAGCGTCTTTCCGCCTCTCCTCTCCTGGCTTTCTGTATTTACTTCCTCCACCCTAGACTTGTTTGAAATGCCAGCTTTAGGTTCAGCTACCTGGTGGGCATTACCATTTGGCTATCTAGTACGCTAGACTTGTTTGAAATGCCAGCTTTAGGTTCAGCTACCTGGTGGGCATTACCATTTGGCTATCTAGTACGCTCACCAGATGTAGAGCTGACGTCCTAATTCACTGCTTGACGTTTTCCACTCTTAGAAAATGGCAACCATCCCCCAGTGTTTCAAACCACAGTGCTATCCTTACTCTTCTCTTTCTGACTCCATTACAACCTGTCCTACTGGCTGGACCTTCCGCTGTTTAGAATCTAATTGCTTGTTTCCACCTCCTCCCTTAAGCTCGGCTATAAACCACCATCTGCCTCCTAATGGCTTCAGTATCTATGGGTGTTTCTTTTTTTTTAATCAAATATTGCTAATTGATTACAAACTTGTTTTCTGTGTCTGTTGACTTATTTTGTTTTGTTAGTTAGCCTTTATCTTTTTTTTTCACTTTTTAAAGTAGTTTTCTCCTCACTCATTAAAAAATATTTTAATGTAGTTTAAACATTCCCAATTTGAAAATACAAGATCAAAAAGTTGAAATTTTCCTTTGGATTCAGCAGAGAATAATTAACCAGAATAATATTTTCTTTAGTTATGTGTTTTTTTTTAATCCATAGGGTTAGACTACTTTATGTTCAATTTTATAAATTTTCCTATTCCTATTGGCTTTATTTTATATTTGAATGGTGGTATTTATCAGCCTTACATAGCCTTCTGTTTGTAAGAGATAAACTGGACCCTTTAGAAATTATTGTAAAGTTTGTTTTGTTATGTTTTAATCAGAATCTCAACTAGATGGTTATTCTGGAATCTGCGCCCAATAAACTCACAGTGCTCCTCTTCAGCTTTGAAGCCCTCTTGGCCGTCTTCCCATTTATGAAGTACATACCTGCTTCATACATATGCACTTGGTAGGCCTGGTGCTGGCCCTGTGGTCACACACATGAATGAGATTGTTTTTCTGTCCCAGGGTCACAGGGAACAGCCAAGCAGCAGACATGTAGGAGATGGTATTAGGGTGTTTCCAAGGAAGGATTGGATGCTCTGCAGTGGGGTGCATATGTGTACGTGGTGCCTAGAGTAGGTGGAGATCCTCCTTACTGCAAAGCAGTCCTGGCTCTATAGTCATTGCCCTCTCTAATGATGGAAAGCCAGTGGCACACCAAGTGGTGTGCTTTTCACATTGGATGTCAGGGAGGTAGGTGCATCACACTGTCTGCCTCACTGCCTCTGTTATAAGACTTCCAGAGTGCTGAGATTATGGAGAGAGACTGGAGATGACTGCTTTGGCCCTTCAGAAATGAACAGAATTGTCTGAGTTGGTGATGTCATTCTGAAGAGATCAGCCCCAGGGATTGTTCCTAACCATCTCAGTATATGTTTTAACCTCGACGGCTTTAAGGTTCTTATCATTTTTTTGACAAGAAGTGATAGATAACAAATACTTGAAATTCAAATTAATCTTGAAAGTAGGAGCAAAGTGCCAAATCCCTAAGCTTTGGTGTTGAAGAGAGGCACACGGGGCAGAGGGTGAGTCAGCAGCAGAGCATGCAGAGTGGGGTTGATACACCTGCAAGGCCTGTAGCTGCCGAACAAGTCACTTCTCATTAGGCAACTTTAATGGAAATATGGTATATAAGCCCCAAGAGGTGATGGTCTCACCCATACCCTGTTGAAAGATCACACCAGAAATGTGTGCAGCCTGCTGGGCTGGTATAGATATCAACTGAGTGGGTTCAGACGAGAATGGTTAAGCTTTCCTCACTCTAACCTTTCTCATAGGAGAAATGGTTACTGAGCCTGGGAATGTTTACAGTTTACAGGATAGTCTTGGTTACCCTCAAGCATTTGAATAGCTGTCATGAGAAAAGATAAAATGTGCCTTGTCATCGCAGAGGGCAAAGTAAGGAACAGTGAGTTGAAGTCCCAGAAGACACAGGTTTCATGTGAATCACAGGTGGCGCAGGACAGAGTGAATCTTTTGTCAGCTCTGACTGGCCTGGAAGATGATGGAGAGAGGAAAGGAAGTAACCTGGGCTCTGCAGTTTGGAAGTATGTAGCTCTTGCACTATGAGACACCTTTAGAAAGATGTTTTCCCTTAAATCATAACAAGGGCTAATCAAGGTCTGGTTACAGGGAAGGTACACTTTTCTGATAGATACGGAAAAAACAACAGATGCTAGTGTCTTGCTGGCCATTTTCTCCAAGGCTCCAAGTGCAGGCCTTACTTCTTACACTTGTGTGTCCATGGTTATTAACATAGGTCCAACAAGTTAAGTTACAGTATGAAAGAACAGTGCTGCCATTTTTCAAATCACTTGCTGACGTTACCCTAGAAATCAGTAGAAATGTTGGTGTTTCCCCTTCCTTTTGTTTACATCACGCTATGCGGAGAGCACTCTGTTTTGGTTAACCTCAGTCTGATCCTCAGACTGTCATTTCTCTTCTGCCATGCTCCTGTCCGGGGGCGTAACGTCACAAGAAGTCAAACAGAATTTCCCAGGTCTACTTACTTGTAATTCTCCTTATTTCGTAGGGGTTTTCCACAGGAAATTGCAGAAGAGCTGAAGTACTCTTTGTCTTGTGTACTTTCCTTCTACTTTTCTTCTTCCCAGAGTGGCCCAATGTCCTTGTAATGCAGCTCTGTTTACCATGGAAGAAACTGAATTCTACTCAGAATGAGAGCCCTGAGTTCTGCCCATCAGTTAAAGCTGGGTTGATTTTCCACCTCTGTGGAGGTGATAGGATTGGTTTTGTAAACAAGAAAACATCCAGATGGGGTCTAGAGAGATGGCTCAGCAGTTAAGAACACACACTGCTCTTGCAGAGGACCCAGGTTCAGCTCCCAACACCCACATCAGGTAGCTCACAACCGCCTGCCTGTAACTTCAGGTTCAAGGGATACAACACACTCTTCTGGTTTCTGTGAGTAGCTGCACTCCTTGGCAAATACTCATACACAGTCACACATATATGCATAATTTAAAATCTAGTGGTTATGTCTCTAAAAAATAAATTAGTGATAGTTAGTCTTAAATAAATTGGGACATCATAGAATCAAAAATATTCCTAAGTATCCAAATTAAGTTAGGAGCAAAATCATTTGAAGGGAAGTATGGAGAAATGGCTAAGAGCTCTGACTGCTCCTAAAGAAGACCCAGATTCAGCTGCCAGCACTCACAGGACAACTCACAACCATCTGAAACTCCACATCTAACTCCTCCTTCTGGCCTCTGCAAGCACCGGGCACACATATGGTACACATAGAGTCAGGGAAAACACTAATATTCACAAAAATAAAATAAATTTTAAACTATCATTTTAAGATAATGCTATAATTTTTATATGAATCACGTCTATTTTCAGGAACTAAACAGTTCAGCAATTTAAATTTTTGTTTTGGATTTACTTTACCTAATGTGTTTTAGACTGCTCAGTTTTTTTAAGCTTATGTAGATTTTCATAAAATAGCTAACTATCTGTTTGCCTGTTGACAATGCTATGATCAAGGCATTGCTGATATCCCCAGAACAAACTTTTCCTTATTGTCAGTACAAGCTACCAAGGCAGAGCCTTCCCCAGACTCACTGACAGTAAGCGTGTTGAGTGCCGAGTCTCAGCCTTGATGAAAACAGTTGAAATGATTGCCTAACATAAAGGTTTTTCTTTGTCTCTGAATTTTGATTTTCCATGCTATCAGAGGCCCCTTGCAACAGGTAAATTGAGTGTTGATTGTATGTGTTCAGTTTGTAATTGTGCTTAAATGTATTTATAATACAGTTTTAAAGCTGTTTACCTGATAAGGGTTTTTGTTAACTCAAATTCTGTGTTGTCAGACCTCCCCACCCCTTCTTTTCCTTTTGTTTTAGATTTGTGATTGGTGACCATTGTCCTCTTTGTCTTACATATATAGTTTAGGGAACCATAGCATCTTAAAACTGGAAGCTATGTTAGCTGTGAGCTAGACATTTTTCAAAGGAATCATGAAGAGACCAAAGTGATTAGTGATTCAAACAAAATTATAACAGTAACTAGGGACTAAGACATCTACAGAGCACTAAAAATTAATCTAAATGTTATTACCTGAAAATTTGTAGACTCTAAACCAGTCCTTAAAAAAAACTATATGTGTTTATACATATATGTATATAGACATATATGTCTATATATGTGTATGTATGTTTATATGTGTATATATATAGTTTTATCCTCAGAGTAAAGCTTCCTAATTTTGTTCTCGTGTGTGTGTGTGTGTGTGTGTGTGTGTGTGTGTGCGCGTGTTTATGTGTGTGTGTGTGTGTGTGTGTGTGTAGTGAAAGTGGGGAGTTAAATATTGTTGAGAAACGTAAGCTTTGGTAAGATCTGTTTGACACAAAATACAAAATGCATTTGCTATAGAAAGGATCATTTTCCCAAAATGGAACTTTCTTAGCATTTAGTAAAGTTGAGAATGACAGTTCAGACATTTAATAAATATCCCTGCTGTTTTCTTCAGTCCTGAATCACAGTTGAAAGAGGGTAAAGCTTCCAAATTTTGTACTTATAGATGTTTTTTCTTGACTTGGAAACATAAAGGAATGGTGTGAAGCTGGGGTGGCCTCCTGTGGAAGAATGGTACCTTGTCTGGATGGAGCAAGGGAAGCCTGTCTCCTGTGCTGCCCTGGTGGGCTTTGCTGATAATGACTTGTGAGCTGCATCCAAATGACAGGCCTGTGGCCCAGAAGAGCTTACCCTCCACCCATTCTCACTTCTGTTTTATCTAGAATCCATTTCTGATCACGTCCCACCCAGCAGCTACTTTGACCAGGCCCTAGCAATCAGGATGTTGTTTTCCAGGGTTGAATTCTGAGAGTCAGTTTGTGAGATTTGAAGATGCTTGAGCATTTCTGTTGCGAGTGTCTCTGTAAATGAGTTATATTTGCAAGTAGAACGACCTAAGGGAGTATAAGGCTTTCAGCGCCAAGCTAGTGTTTCTAATTTCAGTTTCCAGCCAAGGAGACCGTACAGTTTCACAAGCTGCTTAGCTTTGTGTGCTCACCTTTACTAGTACATTCTACATCCTCCAAATCAGATTAATGAAATGAGCCTGCCTAGCAAGGATCCTTCCAGCAGTCCTTAGTCAGGGATCCTAGGGACCTGTTGTCAGCATCCTTTCCTAAGGCTGCAGAGCTGGTCCCTACCATCCATTCTCTCCTGCCTTATTCATCCCTTAGATCCTTCAACAAAACATATTCAGAAGAAACTGGTTCTACATCTCTGACTTGCAGTGAGGTCCCCTTGACTGCTCTGCTTGCTGCTCTATAGTAGCTAGAGTCTGTATAAGAATGGCCTCACTAAAACTGTTTGGTTGCTGTTTTTAAAGCATACATGATCTTATGGCTCTAAAGTAAGGTAGGAGTATGTGAGTCTGACATCCATTGTGTTTATCAGAGGACTCCTGTCTAGGATTGAGGTGGTATCGTAAAGAAAGGTGGGCATTTGAAAGCATCTGTCTAGCTAGAGAAAACAACAGTTGTAGGAAAATCAACAGGTTCAAAATAGAAATCTCACAGGTTGGACAGAAATAGTGAATAATTTGCTGCAACAAAGTATCTTTAAAAGGGACCAAGTAAAAATATTTTTTTAGAAATAACACAGACAAAATTGTACAAGTCTAACTAGATTATTTTTTTTTAAGAAAATGGATCAGCAACAGAAGTTTCATTATAGTAGAAATGTACACTATGTGCCTTGTGCCTCAGGAACATAAACCCAGTGGCTGTTGGAAAAGGTCCTGGAATGGAAAGATCCAGGGACAGCAGTTTTAAGAGTTGTGTGATTCCTCATGAGTTAGAGTTCAAGCTAAGATGGGTAAACTGAGGCAGTGAGAACAGACAAAAAGAAGGGGTAAGTACAGGGGGAGGGAGAAGCTCCTACAATGAAATTTGGCGGTTAAGTGGTCGTGAAGGGTGAGAAGCAGAGCACTCCCACGTGATAGGAGGGTTTGGGTGCAGTTGCTCTGTCTAACAGGAGGCAAAGTAGGTTTGGGAAGAAAGAGAATTAGTCCAGCCTTGGGCACGTGGACTGGTAAACCTGTTATAAAACAAAAAGGTATTCTGCTAATGGCAGGAAGTGTGAGGCATGCTTGTTGGGTGGTGAGAACATTGGTTTTGGCTTTGGTTTTTTTAGGGTGTTTTTGTTTTTGTTTTGAGTGAGGGTTAGGGTACTGTACTCATCTTGTGCATGAGTACAGTGCCCAAGAGGACCAGATCACGCTGGTGTTCGTTGTCAGCCTCTCAAACCAATATGGGACTAAGAACCAAGTTGAGATCCTCTGCAAGAGCAGCCTGAGCTCTTCACCACTAAGCCATCTCTCCAGCCTATAGATTTTAATTTATTATCATATGGAGTAGATAGTTCAATCCATAATGGATGAATATGAGAAAGAGACCAGGGACTGAGAACCAAGGGCCAGTGCTTCTTGAGACTGCAGCCAGTGATGTGGGAGAAGGTCGGTCAGAAGAGAGACTGTGCTTCAGGAACTAAACAGTAAGTGCCCAGTGGGCCCTGGGATTGAAGTCAGTCATAGCCTTTAAGCATTTTTATTTGAAGACTAGTGCAATTGGTTATTTTCAGAAGGCTTCAATTTGAGGTTCTGCGTGGTAACAAGAAATGTTCCTGAACAGTAGATGTGGAGAACTGCTTGTGACCAACTGTAAGTGGAGGCTTAGGAACCTTTCTCACTGCCTTATAGAAAACATCAAGTGAAAAACAGTGGCTCTCTTTTCTTGGAGTAGCACCAGACTCTACATGTTTGAATAAGTGCTGGCCTTTGTACTTGGTGTTATCAAGAAAGGGATGCTGCTGTTTTTAGAACCAGGAAGAAAAGGGCATGTGTCCGTAACCAATGGAAAGAAAAGGTCCTTTAAGTCCTTTGTGCCGTGGGGAGTAAGACAGGTGGGCCTAGAATAAAGATTAAGGGTGAAAACAAGATCATTGTTCCTGGAAAGAGGAACAGACACAGTTCTCTGAATTAGTGACAGAAAGGAGAAAGAGGTTTGTGGAAGCTTGTTTGGGGAGGCTTCTCACTAAATCACAGGAAATCCCAGCAGCAGGTATCTCAGAGGGCAAGGAGAGATAAAGAAGATTTAGTTTGCACATGAACTGTACTAAGCAATTTAAATAATCTCCTTTTAATCCTTGTGAAAGCCAGCCCAGAGTTTATGTTTTTTGTTCACATTTTTTCATATGTAAAGAAAAAGTTAACTAACTTTTCCAAGGTCTGGTATCAGCTGGTAAAGGAGGGTCTAGGATTCAGAGCCAGATTGTTTGACCCCAACACCTATGTTTGTGCTGCAAGAGGACCCGCTAATTTGCATTCTGGGAGGTATAGTCCTGTCTCACACAGGATAAGATCTTTGGGGGGTGGGGTAGCATCCGTCCACCAGAGAAGGATCCTCTAATCTGAGGAGTTGTGAGGCTCAGAAATTGGGAAGTAAAAGAAAGAATGGGGACAGGAATCATGGGAGGTGGGTGCAGGAGAGGGGCACCTCAGGCCAGCAGCAGACAAGATGGGGAAACCAGTGTCCTAGTTTTCACAGGGAGCTGTTGCCTTGCCTTGATTGAAGAATCAATTTTTCTCATGGCTGCTGGGATTCCTACCTTCTGGAGGTTTCAGTACCTACTTCCAGTCTAGTGGCGACCAGGGTCCCTGACTAGACACAGGCCCAGGCTAATGTTGTACTCTGGTACATAATATATAATAATCACATTCTAACCCAAGCATTTTGTTGAGACGGTGTATTAGGATCCACACATCTTTAAAGGCAAAAGAAAAAAAAATGTCACTTTAATTTCTTCCCACCTAATACAACTCAATATTTTAGTAATTTGTCTTCACTAAATAGCATTTTAATACTATCTCAGTTGGTTAGTTATGCGCACAGTAACAAGATACTATAGCAGGAATCATTCCGGGCGCTAGGGAGCAGAAAGGATAAATGAAATAAAAGCTTCCATTCCTATAGTTTATCATTCTTTGGAGGGGTGAAGGTGATTTGAATAAGGGTTTCTTTGTATAGTCCTGGCTGTCCAGTAACTCAATCTCTAGACCAGACTGACCTTGAACTCAAAGAGATGTGCCTGCCTTTGCCTGGTGGGCATGCACCACCAATGCCCAGCATCACCGCCACCATTCTAATGGAGAACATAGGACATTATTACTATAGCTATTGGTTGTTAACAGATAGAGAAAACGGCTGGAAGATGACTCAGCTTAAGAGCACTGGCTGCTCTTTCCGAGGTCCAGAGTTCAGTTCAGGTGGTTTACAACCATCTATAACTATAGTTCCATGAGATCTGATGCTCTTTCCTGGTGTGCAGCTATACATGAAGACAAAACATCCATTTACGTGAGTAAATACATAGTGGAAAAACGAGGCAGGGAGAGCTGTAGGTGGAGTGATGAGAGGTGGAGGAAGACTCAAAAGACACTTGCCTAGGAAGAGACGGAGCAAAGCCTGAAGGTAGGCAGTAGACAACAGATGTCCTGAACAAAGTGTCCCCGCAGCAGAGCATACAAGTCAGGAGCTCTCTGGAGGGGGCCCACCTGGAAAGTTTCAGAACAGCAGAGTCTGGTGTGGCTGCATTCAGACTATAAGAAACAAGGTCCAAGAAGAAATAGGGATCAGATTCCCCCAGTCCTGGAGCCTCCTCAACTGCTGTGAAGGCGTTTTAAGACCAGAGAGACATTAGCATGTTTGTTTGTTTTGATTTTTTAACATGGAGGATTGTAATCATGTATAATGGAATTATACATGTGCTCATCACTCAGTGTCAGCAGAGGAAGGATGAGACTTGGGGTGCCTTGACTTGGACTAAATCCCTCAGCATAGATCCTAAAGGGACAGACACAGCCACGAAGTCAACCTGGAGATGCTGGGGGCTGGAGATGCTGAGGGCTGGCTGGATACAGGATTTCTTTTGGTCATCTGGCTTGATATTATTTATATTCTAATGTCTTCAAAAGAAGACCTAGCAAAGCCTATAATATAGTAAGAAGAGTAAAATAATAAAAAGAAATGATGTCAGAGAGCACTGTTATGCACTACGCTTTCTATTGAAAATGTACTCAACTGGCAAAAGGCTGGCAGAGGTGGATAATCCTAACAGTGTCTATCTACAAGTTACAGGCTGCAGTCCTGTGTTCTTTTGCAATTTTGGATCATTGAGGCACAAAAGGTGAGGATTTGTCCCATATTACTAAAGCGCTGGGACTTCCCTGCACCCGAGGTTCTGAGGGAAGCCTGACCTCTTGACATTACAGCTTATGTGATAAAATTAAAAGAACACCAGAAAGAAAAAAAGGACCCAGGGTCAAGGTATAATCATATTAAACTCTCAGAGCAGGGGTGTATGCCGGGAGAGGTGTTATTTGCCTGCTCTGGGTGACACCCTCCTGTCTGTGTGATGGTTTGCATTGTAGTAGTCCCTACTGGATTCTTGAGCTACTTGTACTACTGGTTACTCTAGTAGGGAATGTCAGGAATAGTGCAAATCCTTGAATTGTGCTGGAGAAACTTGTGTGACATTAACAGTGAGTGAATCGAACAGGTTTGTGTTTATTTCATCCCCTGCTGCCAGTACTATACCACTATTCAGAAGGCTAAGAATGAAATCCACAGTGCTCTACATCCTGGCTGTCTCTCAGAAGGTTACATCACTTGTTGCTCAGTTTGCCTAAACTTGTTTATTTTAGATGTAAGGTGGGGTACTAGTGCCAACCCCTCCTATCTCAGGGTCATCACGAGACCCAGCTGATCTCCATAGATAAGAAGGAAAGAAAGGGAAAAAAGCTTCTTGATGCCAGCCACTGTGCAGGCCGCCAACAATGCAGACATGAAGCATGAGCTTCAGAAGTTACCCAGTTTATATAAGTTTGCAGAGCTGGGAGGAGGCAGAGCCGGGGTTCGAGCCTGGATTAGGTTCACTCAGCATCCCCTGTCTTAGCGAGAAGAGGCAACCTTAGCACTTTCTATGCTGGTAGCTGTGACCTCAAGCTTTTTGATCTACACTTCCTGGTTGTACAAAGAAATAATAGAGAATGGTATACTATTTGTCCTCCTCTAGAGGGTATATATTATTAAAAGATCTCCTATTTGCTCCTCCCTCTCTTCCTCTTTCTCTTCCTCTTTATGATTTGACTTCTGTGGAGAAGAGTAAGTGCCATGGTTTAATGCTAGTTGTAGCATTTTTTTTTTCTTTAAATGGAAGAGACTTGCAGGAAGACAAACTTGATCCTCACACCTGCCTCTGAGTCCTTTTTCACAATACACATCAGCAGTGCCAATGAGCAGGCGTTTCTGGAACCACTATGTGCCTGTGCTCCGATAGGCAAAACAGAGCTGTAGAGCACTGAAGCAAGTTAAACATGGAGAAAAATGACCGAGCCAAGTAGTGACATGGTGCAGGAAAACATGAATAGGCTGGGGGGTGGAGGTAAGCGTTCAGAGGACTGCCAGGTTACTACAGCCAGAGGAACCTGCAGTGCTCTTCAGCTTGCCCTCCTGGTTCTTCCCCAGTGGAATGGGTACCACTACTGACCCCACATGGCCACTCTGGGAATTGTTCCCTCCCCTTCCATAGACATCGGCTAGGAAGTAGATATGCACATGCTCTGAGAAATTAACAAGCAAGCAAAGTAAGACATTGTCTGCACTTACTTGCCAGTTTCATATCATTTCCCCTCCCTGTATCCTCCAGTCATTTTCAAAACAAGGACAGTAGTGGGACCTTAGTAGGCTTAACATCATGAGGAAGGTGTCCTGGAAGATTCAGGGTTAGGTCTTCTCTTAAAGAATGGGTACCATTCTCAGTGGGAAAGTGGAACTCAGTGGCTGTTAGTGGAACTGCTGAAGGAATGCCTGTGGGGTGTCTATGAGCAAGGCCAGGCCAGGGGACTGTGAGAGCGCTGTGCACACTCTACCTCCCAAAATGCCTGCCACACCGCCTCACCCTCCACCTGCCTCTTGCTATGTTCTACCTTCAAATCCCAGGCTTCCTTACTTGTGCTAGAAGCTTTTGCTCACTTCCTGACCACATCAAAACTCTATTAGAAATTCCTTTTGACAAGTTCTCCAGTTAGGTTTCACCACGAGAGTAGAGGAATCAGGCTTGTTTTGAGCAAAATACAGCCTTCAGTCACTGGCCTTCTACAGTGTGGACCTTACCAGGCTGTACAGATATGCACAGGATAAATTGGTGACCCTTAGTCCTCAGTGAGATGACAGACTAGATAGGAGACAATTTATATCTGGATTGTTGATCCCATCAGGGCACCAAGCATTGTATTAACTCGTTTACTTTTAAAGCAATCTTGTGATCACGTGTTATTCGTTGGATTTTAAAGGTGGAGATCTTGACTCATGGGAGTGTAAATGTGACTCCCCAGCAGCTGGGGAATTTGAACCTGGCTTTGAGTGCCCTTGTCCTAACCATGCCACTTTGTGTGGTAGGGAGTAAAATCATGTTGAGTTCTCAGCAGAGCTAGTCCCAGATTCTGTTGGGACACCAAGGATGTTCCTTTCCCATTCATAATCACCAGCATCATCATTTTGAAAAAAAGTCTAAGCAGAAAAGAATGATTTGATGTGTGATATCTTACATTTATGCTGCTTCTACTTTCTGTCAAAGTGTTCTAGCCACATTTACCCAAAGAGAGCAAACTGGACTTTTAAAACTGTGATTCTAAGAGAATTCTAGACCACCCCCCTCTTCTAAACCCTTTGAAAAAACAGCCTGTGCTTTTCCACAATCAGGTAGGGTTATTTTAGGTCAATGTACATGATTAACTAAGATGAGCATTGTTGAGCCCATGGCTTCCAGTTTCAAAAGCAGCTCTGGCATGTGTACACAGAACTTCTACAAGAGTCTTAAGTTTTGTCTGGAAGGCCAGGGAAATCTAGTTGTCCCCAAGAATGGCAGCTGCCACTAGAATAGCAAAGTGTTTTCTAGAAAAATAAAACAGAGCAATGTGGAAAAAGACATCTAAATATAAAGTGGGCCAAGTGTTTTCCAGCCACTCTCTTCACATGGATGATCATCTTGGTCAGCTGTAGTATACTATTGAAGGCCCCGTAAGTGGAGGCATGCCAGACACAATGACCAAGATGGCCCTTGTCTGGCATCTGTCATGACTGCGCATTGCTATGAGGACTTGCAAGCTTTAATACATGTATTCCTCACCACAACTCTTTGAGCATTATTGTCCATTGAACAGATAGGGAGATCAAGCAAGGTCACATAGTCCCTGGTGCAATCAGCCTGTCCCTGAAGTCCATGCTCTTCCCATTCTCCTGAGCAGCTGACCATGCAAGGTGGCACCTTTATCTCCCTACCTGTGGTTGAATACCTACCATATGTTTAAGAATGTGGTCAAATTCTCAGAAAGACCTTTCTAACAGACACAGTTGTGCTCTGTAAACTTTATTTTCAAGAGACCATTCTGTGCAAAATTTAATATTTTCATTGTCTTCTAAGTTGATAACAAATGCCTCATAGATGATGGTTCCCCAAAGTTATCATGTCAAGGTTGTCTGCCTGTGCCATACAGCTGTCCCCATGGTTCTGGTTCATATTCTCTCTCTCTCTCTCTCTCTCTCTCTCTCTCTCTCTCTCTCTGTCTCTCTCTCTCTGTCTCTCTCTCTCTGTCTCTGTCTGTCTCTGTCTCTTTCTCTCTCTCTCTGGTATCTTGGAAAGTACAGAAAGCCCAGGGACCTCCCTATTTTTATTCTGTGGTCTGTGTAAAAACCGAGTGATGCCATCCTGACTTGGACTCTTTCAGATGGATCAAACAGCACATTAGTCACTGGCAAATCTTTCAGGTTCCTTACCTCAGAGTCCTCCCAGTTCCTCATTCTTGCCACCCGTCAACCATGAAGTTAGTAGTAAGAAAAACAAGTGAACACTCCTCCCACCTTTCTCTGTCAGCACCAGTGACTAACTACCCCATCATGGTAGCATCAGACGGTTCAGATTCCAGAGTGACTGGCCTTTCTCACTGAGTTCTTTCTGCTTAAGTGGAAAGCTAGCCTGATTTCACCCAAGTGAAGCGCTTCCTCACGCCTTACTTTGCTGCGTTCCAGTGAATTGCATCAGTTACAAGTGAAATCACTTATTTGACTTGGTGCTCCCTTGTTAATCACTAGCAGACTAATTTCAAATATCACCCAGAGCTGGCATCAGCAATTCAGGAATAGGAATAGCAGTCATCCTCGGAATAAACCCAGAACTTTTTATTCTTTGTCTTACACTTAAATGAGACCACTTTAGTTTAATACCGAAGAGAACTTGAAGTGCTGTGTCTAAGAAATTGGCTCATGCTTTGGGTTGGTTAGTCAGGGTTAAGTTTACTGCAAAGCCTTCCTTTGAGTCAGCTGGCCCTCCATCTGTGAGAAGGCAGTCCTGTTGATGGCCTAGCCCCTGGGAAGGATATGTCTTGGCCTATTTTATGTTGTAATAGCTGACAAGCAATTTACACAGAGTTAAAGTTCATTTGGCCTGTGGTTCGAAGGCTAGGAGGTTTCAGATTGGGCAGCTACATCTGGTGGGAACTCTCTGCAGTCCCAAGACAAGACAGGAAATTACATCACAAGATAGGCCATCCTGGCTTAAGTACCTCTTTGTGTAAATCATAGCTCCATTGGATGAGGGCCTGGCCCTTATGGCATATTTGACTTTACCACTTCCAGATCCACTTCTAGACATCATAACTTGATTAAGGTTATAGGCGCAAACATCTCATGATTTTCTGGGGTGGGTTCAGCATCAATCGTTATAATGGTGCATTAGGGCTCAGTCAGGGACATATTTGAGGAGTTTAGGGCAGCTGCCAGCTGTTTAGAGCACTCACCATTGTTCAGAGCTACAGCATCTCTTCTCTGTAGACTCTGGGGTATAATACCAGCAGTGACTAATGTCTCAGCACTGACAATCATAGGTTCCATTGAGGGAAACACATATTGAGAAAAAATTCTCCAGAGCCCTGCCTCAGTGGAGTCTGAAGCCAGTTGGTGGTGATATTTGAAGTAAGCTGGCTGAGGGAGGCAGTGTCTTCACAAGCAGCCTTGTCAGCAGGTGCAAGTGCTTCTTCACATTCATATCGGAAGGGCTTCTAGAGAGGCAGTGCATTTCCAACAATAGGTGGGATTTATGGCTGGTTCTGACTTAATAGAATTGGGAAGGGAAAAATGATACCACTGAGCTTTTTTTGTACTGGTGTGATTTTCATATTGGGTCATCTTGGGGAAAGAATTTATGCTGTGGAAGTTGTATGGTCAACTAGACAAGAAAGAATGCCTGGTCTCTTCTGTTATTTCCTCTTTATTGCTGCTCTCATGTTAAAAATACACAAGTAAAAAAATTACCTTACACTATATAAAATAAGAGCTAAACAGCCTGAGGTGAAATCTAAGAATTTTCAGTCAGGGAGTTTGCTCTTTTATTTAAGAAACTTAAGAGGCCAGGACATATACAGAATTCATGGCTGAGAAAACTATTGAAGACTACTTAGTGTCCTATTGGGTGACTGTGGGCCAAGCCATGGGCTTGTATAGTTAAAAGCAGCCTTCAGTGCCAAGTGCCTGAACAACTTTCTTCCTGGCCTAATTACTTGGCAAGGAGTTAGGATATACTGTTATTCATCTCCTTTACATCACCAGCCATCTACTCTCTCCTCATGCATGGTTTCCCCAGTTTTTAATCTCCAAACATTGTGACAAGGATACAGAGAAAAACACGCTGTTGGTTACTCAGGAGGAACTACTTGAGGATTCATGTGTTAGTGCAGTCTAGTGATACATACTGTGTTTTAAATGACTTCATCCCTAGATATATAGTCTCACCACATAAGGGAACCTTACTAACATTTTGATTTATTTTCATCCTGTCATGTGTTTATTTTTTTAAGTTGAGCTATAGTCAAATATGTATACATTTGCAAAATTTTATATTGTATTTATGCTCACTGGTTTCATTTTACAAAAAGGTTTAATATACTAACTGTTAAAAATGTGCTTCTCATATAGATTTGCAACTACGTGGGACCTGCAAAGGTTATTGTTCAGTTGGTAACAAATGGCAAAAATATCCATCTGCATGCCCACAGCCTGGTGGGGAAACACTGTGAGGACGGGATCTGCACTGTCGTAGCTGGACCCAAGGACATGGTGGTTGGGTAAGTGGGGGCATATGGTGCTGAAGGAGATGGGACAGGAGAACATGGTGTGAAATCAATAAGCCTTTTTCATTAACCACCTGGGCAAGGCCTGAGAGAGTCTCAAAACACACATACATAGGAAGGCAGGAGAATGTGTGTGATCTCACTGGAACTCCCAAGGAAAAAGAGGGACCAGATGCCTGCATGCCTGAGATAAGCCTTGCATTTGTAGTCTTGACCTTTCAGGGGTGAGTAGTTCAGTTTGGATGATGTTATAATTATAGGCAGTTGACCTAAGAGGCATTTTCAGTGTATCTTGGTGCTAATCAAGACATTCTCAATAAGCTCTAATCATGGGCTGAGAGTAAAAGATCTGGTTGAGTAAGTGCGATGACCCAGGTTCAGATCTGCTGAGTGCATATAAAAGCCTGTTGCAGAGCATGAAGATTTGTAATCCCGGCTCCTGAAGGGCGATGGAAGGCAAAGACAGGAGAATCTCTTCAATCCTATGTGCCACTCCTCCACAACAAACAGTCTCCATCGCAAACCTGTATGTAGTTGTCCTCTGACCTCTACATGTCCACCATAGCATGCGCGCACACACACACCTGCATTCACATACACAAACATGCATACATAAAGTTATTTATTATGCTAAGTTTTTATATTTCATAAAATATAAATATTTTATATTTAGTGTCCTGAAACACTAAAATAGCAGACAATGTAGTAACTTAACCCAGAGTAAAAATTGATGTAAGCATTTAGTCATCCCAGAAACAATAACTCCTACTTTAAGGATTCTTAATAACCAAAGATAAGGACCAGTCCAATAGCTCAGTGGGTAAGTGCACTTTCCATTAGGCCTAATAGTCTGAATGTAACTCATAGAAACCATGTGGTCAGGAAGAACCAAATTCCACAGATGATCCTCTGACTTCCACATGTAGCAAAGGGTTATGCATGCAGCACACACACAAATAAGTAAAGTGGAATTAAAAAAATTAAATAGTTGTCTTGGTTAGGGTTTTAATTGCTGTGAAGAGACACTATGATCATGGCAACTTTTATAAAGGAAAACATTTAATTAGGGTGCTTTACAGTTTCAGAGGTTTAGTCTGTTATCATCATGGTGGGAAACATGGTGGCCTGCAGGCAGACATGGTGCTGGAGAAGGAGCTGAGAGTTCTACATCTTGACTTGCAGGCAACTGTGTCACTGGCCATAGCTTTGAGAGCTCCAAGCCCATCCCTACAGTGACACACTTCCCCCAAGGTCATATCTACCAAACAAAGCCACGCCTCCTAATAGTGCCACTCTGTTTGGGGCCCATTTTCTTTCAAATCACCACAGTAGTTAATTAAAATAATTTTTCAAAACAAAAGATGAGAGTTGGAGAGATGGATCAGGGGATTAAGTTTTTTGCGGTACAAACTTTGGGAGCTGAGTTCAGATCTCCAGCACCCACATAAAAAGTCAGGTGTAGAAAACCAAAAAATAAATAAAATAACAAAAATAGGAAAAAGCCAGGCATGATGGCGCATGCCTTTAGTCCCATTACTCAGGAGACAGAGGCAGGTGGTTCTCTTAAGTTTGAGGTTAGCCTGGTCTACAAAGCAAGTTGAAGAGCAGCCAGGACTCTGTCTCACCACCGTCCCACCCCACCTCTGACTAACAAGCTAGGTGTGGTGATGTACCTGGAGCCCCAGTGCCAGGGTGGCCTGGAACAACAGACAAGCAGATCCTTGGGGCTCATAAGTTAACTAGTCTAGCCAGTTAGTGAGCACTGGATCCTGTCTACAAAAAATATGAATAATTTTCTGCCCTCTTTGCTTGCATGCAGATACACTTCTTAATTTTATTTAGTTATGTATAACATCACTCAGTTTCCTAACCTTAGTTTAAAGCAGCATCTGTTAAAATCCTAGCAAATGTGGGCTTTTTATGCAAAGAAAGGAATTGCTTAATCACTTGTGATGAAGTTTGAATTCGAGTCACTTTTTCTTGCGAGGTGGGGAGGGGCGTGTCAGACAGCTTTCTTCTTCCTGGGTATGTCTTCATTTGACTATGAAGATGTTCAAGTGTGAAAAAACCTAGAGAGAAGGAGCTTTCCTTTAAGTCACTAAAATCTGGCTCTTTTTGATGTTGGGGGAAAGTATCTAAATTGAAGGAAGAAGCTTAGGTTGACTCCTGCGTACTTTAACGTGTCCTGGCATCTCCCAGAAGGGCCTCTGTTTCCTGGTCTTTCTGTCACTCTTGGTTCCCTTCCAGCTCCCGCCTGGCTTGTGAGAGGTGAAATACGGGGCTCTTGTCAGCTTCAGACAGTGGATTAGTGTTTCTGCTGATTTCCACAGCATTGCCTGTCCCTTGAAAGCATTTGTGCTCTTTTTAAATTCATCTTACAACTGCATGTTTTTGAAGAATTATACATGAAACTCTGTTAGTAATATTTATTATTATAAAACTTCCAGTCTGTATTCTGCATGCTGTTGTTCTCTGTGTTGGTTTAATAATCTTTCTTGGTTTTTAAAGAAATTACTGGTGTCTGTCTCTGTAGCTCAGAGTTAGAGGACCTGCCTAGCACTCGCAAGGCCCTGGGTTGATCCCATGAAGCAACACCAATAAAAGAACTAATATGTAATTACTGCCGAGCAGTGGAATAAATAAATATGAAATTCTGCGTCTGTAAGCAGAGTGAGGAGGTCCTCCAGTGTCTTGTAGTGTAGTGGGTGTATAGCTCTGGAGTTGCTCATTATTCATTCATTTAGCAAACATTTTCAGCATCTAATCCCTGAGTTTGCCCCTGTGGCTTGATTTACTTAGAGCGGGGTGGGATTTTCTCATATTAGAAAAATCACTGAGAGATGTCATCAAGGAGATGCCACCAGAGTGATAATGAGATTTTTTTCATTGAAGGTCATATAGAGTGTCTGTGCTCACTTTTACATTTGCTATATAACTGAGAAAATTCTGCCCTCAGTATTTCCCAAAAGACATCGTTTCCTTCATGATTCAATCATCTCTGTACCTCTGAGTTTCTAACATCAGACCTATTATCTTACCTTTTTCCCCCTTTTTTGTGACTATAAAAATAGCATGTTGGTAACCTAGAAGTCAGAGCCCTACTTACACTTGGGTCACTATGTTCAATAGAAATTGGGGTGCATTGCATAACTTTGAAGACTTAAAGTTCTTTCTTTACAAAATCAGAAAGACACACTCTATCTCCAGGCACTTTCTATTGTTAACATTCTAGACCAAACCAACATTAGCTAATGCTATAAAATAGCGTGAGTAAACTTGCCACTATCTCTCTATGGTATGACATCGATTAGTTTATTTAGTTCTGACTTGTAGGCAAGAAATTTAGGAAGGCAGCCAAAATTATTTCTTAGACTTGTCAATACTAGAAATAGAATGAAGATAACCTGTTTTCAATAATGCAGATTGCACTGGGTATAGAATCACAAGCAAGGCACCAGTCCAAAACATCAAGATAAGTGAAAATGACTCCAAGGAGACACATACTTTTCAATGCATCAAAACCAAAAGTTTTATTTACAGTGTCTTTCATACCTTCTTAGTTTGAATCCTCAATAAGTTTAATTCCTGTTTTTCAAAATTACTTTATCAATATTAAAATATTTATCTTTTAAGTTTTGACCATGGATATAATGATTTTGATATAGGGCTATTCTTTTAGAAATTTTAATTTTTATTGGTCCTCTGGTCTCTTACTCATTTATTTAAAGTTCATTAACTTCCTTGATAAAAAAATAATCCTGTTTGCTACTTTATTTTGACCTAGATTGTTAAATTTTTTTTTTGGCAACATTCTAGTGTTTTGAAATTTTCCTTTCAGTGGAAAATGTCTGTGCTTTTCTACTTTTTGTAGGCCACGTTCACTAGCAGCCACCACACCCTGTTTGTTTCCTGGCAACCTAAGTTGAAAGAGTTGTAAAGGTTTTTTTTTTTCCACAACTAATTCATATAGCATGTATCCATTGGCAAGCATTAGAGCAGTTTTTTTCAGCCTGTGGGTTATGACCCCTTTGGGTCACCTAAGACCATCAGAAAACATATTCTTACATTACAATTCATAACAGTAGCAAAATTACAGTTATGAAGTAGCAACAAAAATAATTTTATGGTTGGGATCACCACAACACAGGGAACTGTATTAAAATGTCACAGCATTAGGAAGGTTGAGAACACTGCTCTAGAGGCTATATAAATAAATATAAAAACACAAAGGCAAACCTTCAGCTCCCTTCAGTGAGTCTGCTACATTTAATTACTATTTTAGAGATTCAAACTAAATGAGATTGATCTTTTGGTGTGGCTAAACACTATCCTACAGAAGAGGTACTGACTGGAGAAGATTGGCCAGATATGGACCTTGGTCCCTCAGCATCATGCACTGAAGTCCTCCATGTTGCTATGTGTGTGTGCTCTGCTCTTGCTTTCTTTCAGTTACTCTGTGGTAATACATTGCCCTGATGCCTATCTACAGTGATGGACATAGGTTAGAAGTGTGCCATTCCAAGTTGGGGTGTGCACTCTGAATCAGGTGGTCTTTGAATCCTGTGAAATCAAAGAGTAAGTCTTGAAATAACAAATGCCAAAGCAGGGCCACTTGTGAGCCCCAGCCCACTGTCAGGGATTCAGACACATTAAGACTTCAGCAACAGCTTCCAAATGACAATGAAGATGAAAACAGCTGCCTGCTACTTTCTGGTTATTGGTGGCTACAGGGTCAAGTCAGCCTGGGTCACTTAAATAAGACTGATACCAGCCTTTCTCCAAGAGTTTGATTTCACAGAGCAGTGTAAAGCTGGGATCTCCAGCCTCCACATTTCTCAGAGCTAACTGAAGGGCTGCCTAAGATGCTTTGTTTGTTCAGTAGGTTTGGATCAAACTCCCAAATGTTTAGTAAGTTCTAAAATAATGTTGATGTTGCTGACCTGAAGACTCTCATGTTATAAAAACAAGAGCTAAGAAGCAAGGTTGTGGTACCAGCCCTCTTGTTATCAGGTGTGGCCTTTCTGTTTTTAAAATGTCATTGCTTCAGTATTCACCCTTTCAAATGCTCATTTTTGTGCATTTTGATAATCATATGACTACTGACATCAAGCATTCAGTGATTGGTTCCTAATCCCAGAATCTCCTCATGCCTCTTAGTAGTCAGTTCCTCCCTCACT
The DNA here is from genome assembly GCA_004025045.1 of Sigmodon hispidus. Lineage (NCBI taxonomy): Eukaryota > Metazoa > Chordata > Mammalia > Rodentia > Cricetidae > Sigmodon > Sigmodon hispidus. The sequence continues at coordinate 358,250 of PVIH01000298.1, forward strand.
AGAGGCCCTTGAAAATACTGATGAGTTTTCTTTAAATATAGTTTTACCTTTTCAGAATTACATGCACTAGAATCATACAACATACAATCATTTAATTTCACTCACCATCATGCACTGAAGTCCTCCACGTTGCTCCGTTGCTCCGTGTGTCTGCTCTTGCTTCCTCTCAGTTACTCTGTGGTAATGCATTGCACTGATGCCTACAGTTTCCATTCATCTGTTCAAGGACATTTGGTTTCTTTCTAGGTATTGAAGATAAGGTGTTTTGTATATGAGCCTGAGTTTTCATTTCTCTTGTGTAAATATTGAGGAACAGAATGACAAGGACATGGGCTACTAAAGCAGTATTTATAAGAATTGCCAAGTCATTTTCTAAAATAGTAAAGCTTTGTATATTCCTTGTGTTCTCATATTTATAGAACTAATAAAATCTCTCATTTTCTTGGACATTTTATTGTAAATTTTTCAAGCACTTTTGAAGTAGAAAAATAATCATAATAAGCTACTATTATGCTCATAAACCAGCATCAACAACTAATTATTGAATTCCCAAACTTAATTAAATACATTCCTACTTGGATATCTTTTGGCTATTAATATCTAATTCTATTATGATAGGAGGATATATTATATAATTTGTAACATTTTAAGTTTACTGATGCCTATTTTATGGCTAAGATAACAACCACTGTTACTTTAAAAGAATGCTCACTCTTGTTTAGTAGAGTAGATGGTCTGTAAATATCAGTTGGGTCCAGATGTTCGAGTGTTATTCTAACCTTATGGCTTTTTGTTTAATAGTTCTATCAGTAACGAGGAGAGGAATATTGAAAGCACTGATACATTTATAGCTGTGTCTATTTTTCTTTCATTGTTGTAAGTTTTTTTTTTTTTTTTACCTCCCATAATGTGGAGCTTCCTTATATCAGGTGCATAAGTATTTAAGATTCTTAATCTTTCTTGGTGAGTTGACATCTTGTCACCACAAAAATATTCTTCTTTTATCTTTGGTGATGTCATTTGGTATAAAAATCCACTGTGGCTGATAATAATATACTTAGCGGGATCTCACTGTATGTAAGATTTTATGTGGTGCATGTATGTGAACCTAAGGACAGCATATTTTTACTTCCTGCTCCAGGCCTTATGCTGTCATGGCATATATTTTACATCTATATACATTATAAATTTCACAATATATTTGTTTTGCGGGATTTGTTTGTTTGTTTGCATAGACAGGAAAGTATTTTTTAAGTAAATTGCATGTGTTAGGGGACATGAACTTGTGTTTTATACACATTAGAATTGGCATTGCCCTTCGTCCTGCTTTGTAGGTCAGGATCTCTATCTGGTGCCGGCATCACTTCCTTTAGCTTTCCTCGTATTGCTGATCTGATGCTGATGAGCTCGTTTCGTTCTTGTGTCTAAAAAGTCTTCTCTTCATCTTTGTGTTCAAAGGTGGTTTTTGAAGAGCAGAGGATTCTGAGTTGACAGTGTGTTCTTTCATGTCCTAGTTTTATGTTGATTCACTGTCTAAGGACTTGACCTGTTTCCAACAAGAGCTCCTCTGTACATCTGCCCGGCTCTGCTGTATGAAATGTTTCTGACTTCTCTTCATCCATAGTTGTAAGCAGTGAAGGTTTTGAAGGACTCAAGGTTAGTTTTATTCATAAGCTTGACCTTCTTAGGATTCTTAGATCTCTAGCCTTACTTTTTTATTAAATATTAAAACTTTCCAGCAGTTAAATTTTCTGCCCACTACTTTTCTGTCTATGACCATTCCCTATCCACCACTCCTGTTTTCTGCCTCATCAGACTGGGGTTGAGTTGGCACCGGTACTAAGGAAGTGCCTTCTAAGTATTCAATTTGATATTCCATGTATTTTGAGGCTTCTCGAACTGGTTCAGTCCTTTGGTCTGCTAGAACAGTAGCTTTCTCTAGCCTAGAGGGCTTCCCAACAGACATCAATGGCCAGCTAAAAGTATCCCTTGTGCTCTGGCTATATAAATCTTAGTCTCTAGTTACCTCAAGTCTTTATCTGTCTCTACAACTGCAGAACACTGGGCTTCACATTCTGCAGCCTGGTTATTAAGTCAGGTAATTGTAAGAGTCAGTTTATATTTTTTTCTCTTTTCTTAAGGATAATCGTTCAGTGTCATCCATTCCCAAAAGCCCAAGAGTCACTCTCTATCTGTATTACTTCACTGTGGACTATGGCAGTACACTGATTTGTGTATCATTTACTAGGGTAAATCCCTTCATGGTTGACATAATAAATAAGGATGATGCCTTTCCGCAGATGCAAACTTAGGTTACACCTAGGAATGCACTATGGAGAGAATGTGAAGTACAGCTGAGGTGCTGGTCACTGATGTGCCAGGAGATAGCCCTCTTCTACTAGCGAAGGGATAGTCTGCAAAGAATGAGACCTGAAAGGGCAGACATGAGGGCTGTTGCTCTTGGAGGCCTTCCTTGACTTTCAAGCACATCAGCAGGTCCTGTGCTCAGAAGGTGTTCACTGAGCACTCACCCAGCAGCTGGAGATTTCTGTGCTGAAGCAGCTGTGTCAATATGGCACATTTACTTCTCTGACTGTCCATGTACTCACTGCACAACTGGACTTCTGTGTGTGTCTGTTCCATTCTGTCTTCACATCACATCTTTTCAGCACAGTAGCTTGTTCTTATTCATGCAGGCAAGTTGTCATATCTTTTATGGTAATTTTTACAGTAAAATTAAGTGTGTGTGTGTGTTTCTGCCTGTCTGTATTGTTCTATGTGTTTGTTGTGGGAGAAACTGTCTGTCTGTCTGTCTTCTGTGTCAGTGTCTGAAGACAAAAGCAACTTGTAGTAGGAAGATGAAAGCAACTACCACATTGCTTCTAGGTTCTAGGGACTGAACTCAGGGCAGCAGGCGTGGCAGCAGGCACTCTTGACTAATTGAACCTTATCACCGCCCCATATCTTTTTCTTTCTTCTTCTGATACTTGTTTTCTTTTCAGAGAAAAAGTTTTTAAAAACATTTCTATGGTTGTGAAAGACCTGGGCCTTGCACTTCCCTCTTGGAACTCACATGTCGTCGCCTCTGAGTCCTCTCCTTCCCCTCAGCGCACATGCTGCCACTTGGCCACTGTTGAGAACACAAAGTGCCTTTGGGACTTCACTCTTTCCAAAATCTACTTCTTCCTCATACCTCCCTCAGGCCTGGCTGAGCTCTGACCTTCGCAGGGTCCTCTCTGGTGTCCACTCTCTCTTCAGCCTCTCCTGCCATCTCAGCTGTCTCCCATTCCTGTCTTTTTTCCTTGATTACATGTATTTCCCTCTAAGTTACACTGTGAGCGGTCCTTGCTTGCTGTCTGTCATTGTAATAGCATGTGCACTATGTGAGAGCAAAGGTAAATCTACTGACAGGAACACCTTGGCCACTGCCCCACACTACCAACAACCCATATGAACACTTGTTGAATTAATGAGTCTCTTCCCTAATGTATCATTTGGTTTCTTTGCCAGATTATAGTTATTTAATACACATATTCTGAAATGGATGATTAGAGCACTTTACATATTCTTTCTAATATCTTCTCAGTTGCAATATTCCATTTAATGCATTTGCTCTGTTGTAAACATGTAGCATTCAGGAGATGAAAAGGTTCTTCAATACTGTATGCATAATTTCAGGCTGAAGTCCACAAAGAATTAGATGACAGTTTTGGTGGTGATAAGTGACTCCAAGGTTATAGATAAGCCAGAGGAGATGGGATTCCAGAGATACATCATATCACATTCAGAAACCCCAAAAAAGATCCAAGAGAAGCATAAATCCCTCCACATATAACATTTTTCATATCTAAACATTAATGTGTTTATGAGTTATAATTCTTTTTATACAGTCCTCATAGAAAATACCCTGAAGTGAAACCACACATATATACAAGTGTACCCTACACACTGTGACTCATGATTTAACATCTAATATGCTCTGAGACCTAGGAGGCTTTGAGTTCACCACCAACTCATTTAGTAAAGCAGTGTAACCTGGCCTGACTCACATGTGATAAGTCTGCTTATAGGACTCACTGTAGAATGTTAACGAGCTGAATACATTGTGTGTCCCAGCCCTGTCAACAGTGTTGTCTGTTACACAGAGTGTGTCATTTATTACCCTCATAATATAAAAATCCCAGATTCTGATGTTCATCTAACTTGGATTTGTGTTAGACCTGAGTGATTTTAAGTTTTTTCAAAATGCACTTTACTGAACTTCAGCCCACTCTCCTCACAGCCTGATTACTTTTGGTTCTTTTTATTGCTACTCTGACTGCATTTCTCCAGCTTTGCAAACCTGGGAATACTCCATGTAACCAAGAAGAAGGTATTTGAGACCCTGGAAGCACGGATGACAGAGGCCTGTATACGGGGCTATAATCCTGGACTTTTGGTGCATTCTGACCTGGCCTATCTACAAGCAGAAGGTGGTGGAGACCGGCAGCTCACAGGTGAGCGACCTTGCCCAGCCTTACTAAGGGCCTGCTATGGGGATGACTGTGTCCATCAGCATACCCATCCCTTGGGGAGGAGCTAGTGCAGTTGGTCCATTCTCATCTGCACTGGACTCCTCCCTCATTCACAAAGCCTTTACAGACTCATTGCCCGCTTCTCAGTGCAGCAGGTGGTGTGTGGTAGGCACAGGTCACTCTACTCTCTCACATGCTATGTGTGCCTGAAAAGAAAGGTGAATGGGGAGAAGATAGCAGAAAATAGCTGCTATAGAGCTCCAAAGAAAATGTAGATTTCCTTTGATGGCTTCAATTTTAGACAATGTCACGGAGCTATTATATAAAATTTTACTCACAGTTAGAAGAATTTTAGGCCAAAGTAACTAACAGGAGAAAGAAAACCTAAGTTATTAAATTAAAGGTGAAAATTAGGAAAACATTACCAGAGATACCAATAAAATTCAGAGGATCATTAGGGCATGCTTTGAAAGCATATGTTCCAATAAATTAGAAAATCTTACCAACACATTAATAAATTTAGATACATCTGACCTGCCAGTATTAAACTAAGAAGATATGAACAATTTAACCAGACCTAAAACAAGCAATAAAATTGAAGCAGTAATAAAATGTCTCCCAACTAAAAACAGCTCAGTCCCAAATGGAATCATGGCTGAATTCTAGCAGATCTTTGAAGAGAATTAACATACATTATCCTTAAACTTTTCCATAAAATAGAAAAAGGAGGAACATTATTGAGTTTATCATCTCATGCCAGTATTATCTTTATACCAAAGCAAAATAAATATACAACAGGAAAAAGTAAGCCAATATCACTGATGAACATGGATTTATAAGTTCTCAATCAAATGATACAAACCCAATTCATCAACACATTAAAAAAAAATTTGACCATGATCAACTTGGCTTCATTCTCACAGTAAAGAATAAAAACCAATAAATGTAAGGCATAAATAGACTTGAGAACCAAAATTACGTGTCATCTAAATAGATACAGAAAGCTTTGGACAAAGCACAACATCCCTTTATGATCTAAAAAAATTAGAAATAAGAGAACTATACCTTAACATACAATAGACATGTAGGCACTGGCATCCTAAAGGGGAAACTGAACATATCTCCTTTGAAAGCAGCAGTAAGGCCAGGTGCTGCCTTTCTCCACTCTGACTCAATATAGTGCTTGAAAACTTAGATACAGCAGTAAGACACAGGATAATAAAATCAAAGCTTACAAACAGGAAAGGAAGAGGTCAAAATAATCTGTTTGCAGACAATATCATCCTATAGATAAGAGACCCTCAAGACCACTGGAAAGGCTTAGGTCTGATAAAATATCGGTACAGAATCAACCAAGGAACTCAGCGTCTCTCCTATATACCAGTAATGAATATGCTGAGAAGGAAATCAGCAGAGATAACAACCCAGTCTAATGATGGCCATTCACAATAGCTTCAGAGATTCCTGGCAATAAACTGACCATGTGAAAAGGTCTGCAGTTAAAATTTTAAGACACTGAGAAACAGATAACAGTAGATGATGGGGAAACCTCCCATGCTCCTGAGTCAACATAATTAATATCACAAAAATATTACCAAGAGTGGTCTATAGACTGAATGCAATCCACATCAAAATCGCAATGGCATTCTTCATGGAAATAGAGGAAACATATCCTAAAATTCATATACAGGCACAAAAGACCTCAGATAGCCAAAGCCATAGGATAGGTTACACTGTAGAGCCACGGTAACAAACACAGCATGGACCTGGTGTCAAAACAGACACGTAAATCAGTGCAGTAGAAGATTAAGAAATAAACAAAGCTATAGCCACCTGATACTTGAGAAAGATGCCAAAATATGCATTAAAGACAGCCTGTTCAACAGGTTGACACCAGGGAGACTGGATAGCCACATCTAAAGAAGGAAATTATATCCCCATCTCATCCTGTACAAAGTCCAGTGGATCAGAGATCTCAGTGTAAAAGTTATTGTTAAAATTGTTAAAGGCAAACATACAGAAATGGCTCCATGAGGAAGACATAGGCAAGGACTTTGTGAAAAGGATTCCAGCAACTCGGGAAATAAAATCAACAACAAATGAAATTCAAAGGCTTCTGTACAGCAAAGGAAATAGCAGAGTGAAGAGACAACCTTCAGTATAGGAAAGAGTTTTTTTTTTTTTTTCAACACTTTTATTTATTTATTTATTTGCCTTGGTGTTTGCCCGGAACTGGAACTACAGACAGCTGTTAGCTGCCATGTGGGTGCTGGGAATCGAACCCGGGTCCTCTGGAAGAGCAGACGGTGCTCCTAACCGCTGAGCCATCTCTCCAGCCCCAGGAAAGAGTTTTTGAGAGCTGTGTATCTGACATATTAATATATAGTTGTATCAAAAACTCAAAGTTAAATTCCAGGAAAGCAAACAATCCAGTCAACAGATGAGCTAAGGAACAGGGAGGGGGTGTCTCAAATGATAAAGCACAAATAGCCATCAAATGTGAAAAGATGTTTTTTACCCTTAGCCATTAAAATTGCTTTGAGATTTCATCTCACCCTAGTTAGAATGGCAATTATTAAAAAAACAAGCAACAGAAAATTGGCATGCAGAACTTGCCTCCTATATGGGAGGTCCTGGGTTTGATTCACAGCAGTACATAAAAAGAGATAGGGTAGCACATAATACAGCAGTTGAAGGGGGATCAGGAGAATCTGAAGTTCAAGGTCACCCTCATCTGTATCTTGCAGATGATTCAGCAAGACATTTTTACAAAGTCTGCTGGCCTGAATTCAGTCCCCAGCACCACATGGTGGAAGGTTGCCCTCTGACCTACACAAATGTGCTGTGGCCAACAAATGTAAATAGGTAAATAAATAAGAAAATCAACATAAAAATTCCTCAAAAATAAAGTAAAAGTAGAACTACAGTATGACACAGCTGTACATGCCTGTGTGTACTTGTGAAACTCTTAGTCACCATACTACACAGACATGTTTACTTGCACATACATGTTTATTGCAGCCATATTCATGAATCAAGCTAAATAAAGATTCACCCTAGCTCTCCATCAACAGATGATAAAGAAAGTATATATATACATATATATATATATACATACATGAATAATGGAGTTTTACCAGCCATAAAAAAGAAACACCATTTACAAGGCAGTGTATGCAACTGGAGATGATTCTATTAAGTGCAATAAGCCAGACTAGAAATACCACATGCTGTCTTTCTCATTTCTAGATCCTAGATTTTATATAAATACATATTTATTTATGAATACGTGAAAGTAAGAGGAAGGTATTCTGTTGGTAAGAAGGGAAGCAGTGGACATGGGGAGGGGCAAGGACGCTGTGGGACTGAGTATGGGCAGAGGGCTTCATCTGCTGGGGAAGATATCTTTATGAAACCTACCACTGTATATAGAGTATCTGCCAATAAACACCTTTAAGGAAGTATTTCTAAAGGAAAAGAATTGGTCATTAAGAAGTTCTTTGTTTGGGCTTCTGAAAATATGCCATGTTAAATGTTCACACTCTCACCTGCCCGGGCATGAACAGACTGTACTGTGTGACCCTAGACAGGGAGAAGGAGATCATCCGGCAGGCGGCTCTGCAGCAGACGAAGGAGATGGACCTGAGTGTGGTGCGCCTCATGTTTACAGCCTTTCTTCCCGACAGCACAGGCAGCTTCACTCGGAGACTGGAACCCGTGGTATCAGATGCCATCTACGACAGCAGTGAGTACTCAGAGGCAGGGCAGCTCCATCGAGCACCGAGATCAGACACCACCTTACCATCTACTAAAGGGCTGAGACCTGCAGACAGTGACTCAGTCATGTTGAGCTCTAGTTTATTGTCTACAAAGTGTGACTATTGCAGTCAGTCTAGGGTAGAGGGTTGGAATCCAATTCAGCTAAGCCACACCAGCTGTAGTAATGCTCTTTCTTCAGAAAGTGCATGACTGTAGGGTAGATTACTAGTGATCTTTAAAATAACCTTATTTTTTGCCCCGGCAGCTCTAGAGAGAAACTAATAAAGACAATTATTATTTTTATCTGTTCTTATCCCGACTTGGTAATACACTCATTAGGATGGGAACTGTGGGGTAACTAAAGAAATAGTATGTCAAAATTCTCTTCAGTCTGTAGACACTAGAATGTGGAGGGCTTTCAGTATCCTTTAGGATTTACAGTGTAACTCTTACTGTCCCGCATGCACTGGGCTCAGGAAAGAGTCGCTTCAGGAGCCTGCAAGTATAGTGGTCTCGCTGAAAGTTATAGAATATGATGTATGTACTAGACAAGCCGGTCCCCCAGCCATGGTTTGTCTAATTTAAACACGGGCAGTGGGAAGTGGAAAATTTATCACATGAAAAAGGTTCTAACTCAAAAATGCAGCTGTTGGAGTTTTTAAAGGGGAAGCTTTATATTACTCTAGTGGAGGCAGCTCTGCCCCAAACCACACAGAATGCTAATTCAGTTTGGGGAAAGGAAACAGAACATCTTCATTTTTCTTTGCAGAATAAAAAAAAATGTACTTTTCTTAAAAATTTTTAGGACTTTTGTAAATGGCATAAAATTAGCATGAAATTAGCCACTGGCCTGTCAATTCTGGAAATACCAGGAAAGCTTTCTTCCATGTGAGCCTGCATGTTATGGGAAACCAAATGCCGCATCTGTTCCTTATGTGATCCTTTCTGCCTCACTTGTTTGGGGTATAATGAGTGGCCCAGGTCCACGAAGTGCTCTGAGACACGGGCAGCTACTCCAACTCCATCTGTGTCTTTGTAAAAGCAGTAGGTGTGAGCTCAGCCGTCAGACTCTGAAACTAGGGCTAAACACAAATGTCACTGTTTTCTCCCCTTCACAGAGGCGCCCAATGCATCCAATCTGAAAATCGTAAGAATGGACAGGACAGCAGGATGTGTAACTGGAGGAGAGGAGATTTATCTGCTCTGTGACAAGGTTCAGAAAGGTACGTGCGCATCTCAATCTCCAGATGTGAAATGTAGCTGTCAGGGTCATCTGTGAGCTGCTCATCGTGGACCAGGTGTGTTCTCTTTTTTTGCTGTGGGACCACTCATAAACATTTTTAAGTGTACAATGTATTGTTTTTGTAAAGCCTGAGCATATAGTTCAATTTCCCACAGAAGTAAAAAGATAATGATTATGCATAGAGCCATTCAGCGTGCAGATACTTAATAAACTTTGTTCCCAGCACTCTGTTAGATTAAAGTAAATGTTATTATCGAGCTTACATAACATGAAATTACAACTGCTGCTTATTTTTCTGTGCCATGTTGTAATGTGGAGAGCGCCTGCCCAGTCTCTTCCACATGTCACTGTGCTGTCCAGTGGGGAGAGAGAAGGACGACACATACAGAGTCCTCAGCACCTCTCCCCTGCCGTTTGCACTCTGAGGCCTTCCTAACATTTGCTGTAGCTAGATACAGCAAGATAGAGAAATTAGGAAGAGCTGAAGGAGTAGTTACTTTCTCAAACTTCATTTTAAATAAAATTACAACCAAATATTTTTTTTTTTTAATTTTAAACAAGTTTGCTTAGACTGGTGTTGTAAGGTTTCTGTTGCTGTGAAAACACCATGTCATGATCAAAACCAACTTGGGGAAGAGAGAGGGTTTATTTTACCTTTTAGTTTATAGTCCATTAACTAGGGAAGATAAGGCAGAACTCAGAACAGGAGCCTGGAGGCAGGACTGATGCAGAGGATTTGGAGGAGCACTGCAGACTGGCTTGGTCCTCGTAGCTTGCTCTGTATGCTTTGACACCCAGGACCACCTGCCCAGGGCTGACACTGCCCACAAGGAGCTGAGCCTTCCCACATTAATTATCAGACAAAACCATGATGTGCCACAGGCCAGTCTGGGGAGGACATTTTTCTCATTTCAAGTTCCCTCTTCCCAAATGCCTCTGGCTTGTGTCATGTTGACATAAATCTAATCCCAGCATGACTGATATAAATCTACACCCACCCCACTGAACTGAAGTCATATTTATTTCCAGACTCCTGGGTTTATGTGCCATGGGAAAAATTATTTGCATTTAATTCTTAATATTTATCATTATACTGAAATGTCTCAACATTAGAGGCCTTAGGAAACAGTCTGTTTCATGCTGCTGCAATGATTGACCACACAGTGTTCTCACCACTGTCCATCATGAACCTCAGGATGGGGTACCTGAGGACCTGATGATCCATGCTAGCTAGTGTGTGGCCTGGGTAGAAACAACTAGAAATGACAAACCGCATCTTGGAGAAACATGATATGACATTCCCAGGGCCAGTCCTTAATGGCTGGAGGCTATCTCCAGAATATGAAGCTGGCCCCAAACTGGAGCACCTTGGACCTCCTCACTCCCTCCTCAGAACTAGAAGACTTCCTAACAAAAGATGCCACCAAAAGGTGAAACATAACTTGTCACCAAACCCTGGTCCTGAGGTATCAGTGCATTAGATCCCTCTGTCTCAAGGAGATGGCTGGGCCACAGAGGCTGGTGGCCTTCTCTGTGAAGCATGCTGTGGTGGTTATGCAGAGGTGTCTCCAAAGGACAGAAGACCATGGAAAACAGCTGTTAAACGTGTTAAATAGTCAGCATTTGTAGTTACTTAGAGTTTCCTCCACACTGTACAATGGAAATAAAAACGAGACAAATTGAATGTTAATTGTCATAATACACTTGCGCTTTCCCATCATATACTGAAGAGAAAAGGGTCAGAAGTAGGACAAAGGGAGACAGACAGACAGACAGACAGACTGTGAAAGTGACAGGTGTCCTGTGCTGCTAAGTCTGGGATAGACCTACCCAAAAGCAAAAGATTGGACCAGAAAACAATGAGATAGTTTTTGAATCCTAATATACCTGAAAAGTATGTTAAAATATAAATAACAGCTTTGACTAATCAATAGTGTGGTCCTTTGTATGAAGTGAGAAACAAAGTCAGGGAGATGCCAGCGTGAATATGAAATGTCATATTTTTGTAAATCTAGAGTCAATCCATGACTAGAGAGTTTTAAAAAATCATTCTGGTTTCATCATAGGAGAACATGACCGTCATAGTATTTAAACTGCTTGCTTAGTAAGAATAAGGAAATAGTATGTATGGGTAGTGCAGCAAGAGCTGGGACTCGGCATCTATGATGTTTACATCCTGACTCCTTGTTTATTAGCTGTTCAACCTTGGGTAACTTACTTAAGGCACAGAAGTAAAGGCACCTGCTGTCCAGCCTGACAGCCTGAGTTCCCTAAGTCAGCCTCTGAGCTCTGGGTGTGCTTGTAGCATCCATGTATACTCCCACACATGTGCACACACCAATCGACCCCAGGTTCCCTCCTGCAAATGAAGGCAGCATTAGTATACCTGCATCACAGGACTGGTTTGAGGACTAGATGAGTTAGTATTTATGTATAAAGAACGTAGGACAGCATCTGCCACTTTGGAAGCTTTATTTATGTTAAGTATTACAGTGTACATTTCCATACTGGGTTAAGTCACACCTAAGGGTTCTGATATTCTTCCATACTTCAAGTTTCCCAGAAGTGAGCTTGGCTTGGGGGTGGAGAAGTGGAAAGTTCACATGTTGACCAAGACAGAGCTTACTGGATTGGGTAGAGCTTCACTCCACCACCATGAGTACATAGTAGATTGCATCCTGGAGTAAATAATGTGTGAAAGAGTCAGTGATCTGTGAAAACTGTTGATGGTGCAAATCTCCTGCTACTCTTTTCAAAGCATTTACATTTACATGAGGTGGTGTTGTGTGCTAGCTGCATTTGCTAGATGTCTATTAACATCATTACATCCATTGCAATCACATGCCTGAATGTGATCGTTTGCAGATGACATCCAGATTCGATTTTATGAAGAGGAAGAAAATGGTGGAGTTTGGGAAGGATTTGGAGACTTTTCCCCCACAGATGTTCATAGACAGGTAGGTGGGTTGTTACTGCATGTTTTATTTTAGTACATGTTCTGCCCTGGTGAAATTTAGTACTCAGTTTCCACATATTGAAAAAGGAAAAAGTCACTTTAACATCTATACAGCAATACTATTTTTATGGCTCTTCCAGAGAAGTTCTCTAACCTGAGCTGTGAGCAAAGTGCTGCTAGAACATCTGCTCAGAGAGCCTGGCATGTGCCTCATTTGGTGTCCATTGTTCAGGTACTGAAGGCGATGGCCCTCAGTTCCTCCCATGAAAATGTTTAAGTATTGATCACTATGGCAAAGCCTGAGGAAAAGGAGCCTGAAGGCTGAGGCTGATGTCACCCTGGGGAGCCAGGATCTCCAGCTGCTTATGGGCCCAGGGTGAAGATGCAGAACCACCACATTAATAGTCACTCTGAGGTTGACTGAGACATGTTCTTAAGAAATTATCAACAACCCAAATATTAACCTGTAAGTGGCTAGTTAATTTGGTGTTTCTTTGTGGTGAAATATCATGTAGTTACTAGAAAAAGAGAGTCTGTGAGTGAACAGAGACCTCAAAATAGAATGCTAAGGTTTGTAAAGATTGATTGAGAACATAGTATATATAGAAAACAGTTCAGTGTTTACATGCACAGGAAGCCTGAGAAAATAACAACAGATCGCTCTAGGAATCTGCACTGAAGAGGTTCATGAATGGGAGATGGGGGGCAAGAAGAGTCATCACAATGTATGCCACTGTGAGCCTCCTAGGTTTTATGAAACCTTGATCCTTATGAATAGAAAAATAGAAAAAAAAAGCAGCTCAGTGTGTCCAGTGCCTGACTATCCCAGCTCTACCCAGAACGGACTCATGCTGCTTCCAGCACAGCAGCACGTTCCTGTTGGTGTCTCTGGCTGCAGGCTGACAGTGGGTCCCCTGGTCCCATCTGCTTTCACACCCAGCCCTTCGTGGGCTGCTCTAAATGATCTTGCAGGCTTTTAAAGCTAATTTGAAAGATAAATAAGTAAGATGTGTTAATTAGGATAATTAGCCAGCATACTGTTGTATTTGACTTTCACAGGGGCAGATATAATAAAAATGTTTGCTGAGCTGTGGTAGTGCAGGCCTTTAATCCCAGCACTTGGGAGGCAGAGGCAGGTAGATCTCTATGAGTTTGAGGTTATCCTGGTCTACAGAGTGAGTTCCAGGACAGCTAGGGATACATACATAGAGAAACCCTGTCTCAAAAAAAAAATAAACAAAACAAAAACAAATTAAAAAATGTGTGGGTGTAACACACTGACTTGAACTTTCTCCAGGTCCTGGGTTTTAGCACATGTGTTTAAGTTTAGAGTATAAATGTGTGCATACAGAATGAGCCTGGTGCTCACCACCACTAGAAAACAAATGCCCTACACCAATGTTTGGGGGTTTTGTACCCTGCAGTTTGCCATTGTCTTCAAAACCCCAAAGTACAAGGATGTCAACATCACAAAACCAGCTTCCGTGTTTGTTCAGCTTCGGAGGAAATCGGACTTGGAGACTAGCGAGCCGAAACCCTTCCTCTACTACCCTGAAATCAAAGGTACCTGGGTTATTTAGACTCTTGCGCTTGCTCTGAAAGATTAGTGGGTCACCTCCTTCACACAGCCTCCTAGGCACCACTACTTGGATGTGAAGTGCTTATTTTTAGAAAAAAGAAGGCAATGTATTTAGGTCATGAAATTAGTCACTTATGATATGATTATTGCTGCCAAACTTGTATGAGGTTTAGACATTTGGCAACTTACCCTTGAATATTAAATTCTAATATTGAGTCGACAAGATAGTTCAGTGGGTTAAAGCAGGTGCTGCCAAAGCTGATGTCCTGAGTCTGAGTCCCAAAACCTGGGTGTTGAAGGGAGAAAACACCAACTACCAAAAGATGATCTTGGCATGTGGACAGAAAGAAGGGGAGGGAGGGAGGGAGGGAGGGAGGGAGGGAGGGAGGGAGGGACAATGAGAGGGAAAAGGGGGAGGGGGGAGTGGAGGGAGGGAGAGGAAAAGAAGAGGAAAGGCTCTAATGCTTTTTCAGCTACTCAACACTACCTCAAGTATTAAACAGAAATGTTGCAGAACTATAAATGGAACAGTCACTATACTTTTCCTCGCCAAGGACACATCAGGAAAGTAGATTACAGTTAAAATGCATTTTTTTTTTGAGATGCTAGACATTGCACTCTGGTCCTTGTAGATGCTAGGCAGATGTTCTACCACTGAGCTGTAGCCCCAGTTCTCCAATTATAGTAAGTACGCAAAGCAAAGCATCCACAAACCATATGAAATGGTTGTGGAGTCAGCCTGTATGATGTAGCCTAAAGAAGGCTCCAGAAAAAATCTTCTTCAGTATGAAGCCATTTGGGGTGTTATTGAATGTGCATAGAAGTTAAGGCTTCCTCTGTTTACAAAATAGAGAAGTGCTCAGGGGCAGGGATACACTGGTGTTAGTCCTGGGAGAAATGATTATTGTGAGTGCTGAGGTAGACTGAGGAAGGAAAAGGCAGGTGAGGAAGGCCGCATCCAGGCAGTGTGCAGTAGGAAGGATTCTATATTGACCCTAGAGTGATGACTGGGCCTGCCTGAATACTGTCTGGGACAACATGGTCAGAATGATGCAAGAATCCAGTGGTGCTTCAGTAGGATTAGGCAAGGTTACCACACCTGAGAGTGAGCAGCCACAGACACTCTATGGTGGTGCTGAAGAGGCCTGGGCCTTAGGCCTGAGAGTGAGCATCCACAGACACTGCCATGTGGTGCTGTGGAGGCCTGGGACTTGAGTGAGGGGAAATGGAAGACTCAGAGTCACAGGTTCTAGTATTTCCAGACTGGAAACCTGTGGTGTGGTTAAGTGGATAGGAGGACCAGGGAGAAAAGTCTGAGGTGAAAGAGAAGCTGGGTATAAACATGTTTCAGTTCTGGTCAAGTGCAGAGTAGAAGTCGGTCAGAGGCAAGACCCAACAGGCGAAAACCTAGTTTTGAGAAGAATCTCTGACCCTGCAGAGGTTAAGTGTAGGAACACACAGTACAGTCAGCCTCTTTGTCCCTCTATTCTCAAAGTTTTTTCTTGAAATCCATGGTTCTGATAAGAGATCCTTAAACTTGGAAGCCACACAAATGACTCAGCTCCAGCAAAATCAGAAGTGTCTGGATGAGAGGGGATGAGGCTGGAAAGGAGGAGGCCATCCACATGGCTGTCGCCAGATGCAGGACACTGGCTAGGGTTGGGAACCACAGAGGGGTAGCACCACTGAGGCCTGGAGTGTTGGATCCTTGAGGGTAAAGTGTGATGGTGATCAAGAGGCTGCTGTGGCAGAACCATCTTGACAAAGTTTCTGAGAGTTCATGTTTCTTTCTGAGGTGTGCTCACTCCTGGGTCAGATTTATGGTACATTTCGTGGCTGGCCTACTTCCTTCCTTACAGGCCTGAGATCTTCTAGATCCTTCTGTTCACATAAGGCAATATGAAAATCTATGGTTTACCTGAAGCTCCTGCCCTCTAAAAATAAAAGAAAAAAATAGAATTCATCTTCTGAAATATGCCTTCAAAATGATGTTACTTGCTGATTCAGAATCTTAAGAAAAAGAACAGAAAATACAGGCTAGCTATGCAGGATGTGAGCCTAGAAATGTTCTGATTTTAACTTTAAGGCTGCTTCTTCTGGTGCTGTGTGCATCAGAAAAGTACACGAGCAAAGGCCCTGCTTTCTCAGCACCCCACCTCAGCAGAGTGGGAGTGTCTAATGCCTGAATTAGAGGATGGGGTTCACTGAAGTTCCAATTTCATCAACAAACTTTAAACACACACCACCTAGGCCATCATGAATACAAATTCAAATAAAGCTCCCTAGAATACAAGTAATGTAAAAATTAACGGAAGTAGAAGTGGCCACTGAACTCCAAGGAAAGAATGGCTATCATGCATATGTTACAATCAAGTTATTATATTAGAACACTTTCTTATATTTATTTTTATTTATGTGACTTGGTGTTTTGCCTGCATGTATAACCGTGTAAGGGTGTCAGATCTTGGAATTACAGACAGTTGTTAGCTGCCATGTGGATGCTGGGAATTGAACTCAGATCCTCTGGAAGAACAGTCAGTGCTCTTAACCGCTGAGCCATCTCTCTAGCCCTATATTAGAACACTTAATTGTGAATAATAGATTTCCTTCTTTTATTTTTTTAACATTCTAGATTTTTTTAAAATACTTTATTTTTCTAATGTGTAAGTACCAGTGTTTTGCCTGTATGTATGTCTGCACCACATGCATGCCTGCAGCCTGAGGAAGCTAGAGGGGTGTTCGAGGCCCTGGAATTGGGGTTTCAGAGTTATGAGTTACCATGTGGGCACCAACATAACCAAAAAGACTAAAGATACTAATGTTAGTATCTTTACTAAGATCCATCAAGTTAGACATTAGACATGTATGAATATTGCCTTCTCGTGCCACCCTGAACTCTGCATCCCCTGGAATCGTTCACTGACACCAGATCTAACAAACACTTCTTGGGGACAGTGAGGTCAGGGAGACAGTTAAAATAACCAAGTGAGGGGTAGGTATGGGGATGAAAAGATACTCAGTGACGTTGTGCACTTAAGGAAAGAAGGACCATAGTGAGTTTTCAGTAGGAAAATCTGGAAGTTGGGATGGACCTTAGTCATGTTTGAAGTTATAAAAGACATGAGCGAGTTTAATACAGGCATTTGCCAGAGAACCCAGAAACTAAGAAGTACTTTTGAGGCATGTATGCAGACATGTATGCAGCAAAATCACCAGCCCTTATCTACAGTCATTATTAATGCAGTATTAATGGGCAACACTATTTTTGAAGTGTTGCATCATAAATAATAGTCTGCTGTGATAAATAGCTGCTAGACCTGTGTCTGACCTTCTCGGCAGTAAGATGAGAAAGTCACCTAACCACCCTAGCTTCAGCTTCCTCTTCTGTGGAAGTGATCATGAGCTTCCTTCTAGAACACACATGGTACACCCTGTGGGACCACTGTGAAAAGCAGATTGTGACGCTGTATGAACCAGGTCTCCACCTTCGGGTCTGTGGAACTGAGATTTGCAAGTTCCTTTATGAAGGCTGTCCTGTGGAATCTTCTGAATTAATATCTTATTACTGAAATAATCCTGGCAATGCTATACCTAATATTTTGAAAATTATCTCTTAAAATTTTGAATTCAGAGATGAGAGAAATGATTGAGCAGTTAAGAGTGCGTATTGCTTTTTCAGAGGACTTGAATTTTGTTCGCAGCACCCATGTGAGCCAATTCACAACTACTTGTAACTGTAGCTCTGGGAGACAACACCCTCTTCTTGTTTACACAGGTACCTGTTTACATATGGCATACACTCACATAAACACATAAATAAAAACAAGTATTAAAAAACTTTCAATTTAGCTGGGCAGTGGTGGCACATGCCTTTATTCCCAGCACTCAGGAGGCAGACACAGGCAGATCTCTGTGAGTTCAAGGCCAACCTGGTCTACAGAGCAAGTTCCAGGACAGCGAGCCACACAGAGAAAGAAACCCTGTCTGGGGAAGAAAAGAAAAAAGGAAAACCTTTCCATTTTACAGGGAACAGTAAGCATCTTTACTTTAAAGGGCATATACAGTAAATATGAGGCCTCTTTGCAAGAAACTATATGAGCAAACAACATGTGGACTGGGCAGACAGCTCAGTGCATGAAGTGCTTGCCGCAGAAGCATAAGGACCTGAAGTCAGATCCTCAGAACCCACACGGAAGCCAGACACATAGCATGAGTGACTATAATGCAGTGTTCACACAGGAAGATGGAAATGGATCTTCAGAAGCTCATGAGCCAACTAGCCTGGGTTATACAACAAGAGAGCTGGTCTCAAACAAGGTGGAAGTTGAGGACTAATACCTCTGACTTCTACATGTATGTTGGACAAACCACACATCCCCTCCCCTCACACACATGGGATGGGGTATCTTTTATGAAAAGATAGCATTTCTAAAGATGAATGAGTTACCTGTTGGGTTTCATATTTCTGCAGTGGAATAATATTCCATGTGAGATCAACAGTTCATAGGCTGAGGAAATGAATATAGTTATAGCTATTAGTTTTGGTATAACTGGTAAAGAAACTTATCATTCTTTCTACAATCTTTAGTTAGGAAATAGCCAGAGTCTCTCCCCCCTAAATTCCTTTCTGGCAGAAGCTCGTTTTCTTCATAATCATCCTGGTGCTCCCAGCTCTGGCCTTAAAGGGACTAGCACCATCCATGACACTCTACTTTCTCCTTCACCTGCAGTAGATGACCCAAGATAGTCCATAAACACCAGCCATGTGCCTCGCCATGGGGTGACGGAAACATCCACAGAGCTAGAAAAGTGGAGATCTTTCTGAACATGAACAATGATGAAAACTGGCATTGAAAAGTCTGACACAGGACAGTTGTTAAAATTGGCCTGTTCACAGGATAAAGAATACCATGATGACTGTTTACTGTAAACCAAAGCCACCTTCACTTCTCAGCCCCAAAGACAAAGGAAACATGTGTCTCCTAGGAAACTCACAGACCACAAAGGAATAGGAACACCTTGGCAGTTGCTGCACACAGTGACAGGACTGGGGGACTAGAGGCTGATAGCCACACAAGACATGATGGAACTGAGGGCATCAAGATTGGTGATCACATTGGCAGTAACAATTATGGACGACTCTGGCCTGATGAGAAGCATAGACAGTGAGAAACAATGAATACAGAACCGGCAAGGAGCAGCCAACCAAAGTCTCAAGGCATCTACACCTGGACAGGCCACTGTCCCAGAGTCCATCCCTTTGTTAGAGTCCAGGACTCTAGGTCCTGAACCCTCAGTCTCAGAACACATAGGCCTGCTCTGTGTTTCCAGGACAACCCTATTTCTGTTTTCCCATTGTCTCCGTTGCCTCACATCTGCAGTCTTCCTCAGAGATCTAGACAGTCCTGTATACAGTGACAGATGCAGTGCCCTACAGTAACTCTCCTGTCTCTACACATCATTCTCTGAGACACTCTAACTCTCCTCTAAGCAAGTCCCTTAGTTTCATATTCCTGAGGCTCCCCAATGTAGGTGACTCCAGTCCACCTTACTCTCAGCAATTAATACTAACTTTTCACTCCAACCAAAATGTTTGCCTTAATTGTCACCCCACCCATGTTTTTTTGTTTTATGTTTTTTGTTTTCCAGAATATCTCCTGTTCCTCTAACATAAGGTCTTTGGTCTTTACAAAAGTCTTGATAGACCATGAATCTGTTCCATTAAATTTCACTTGCATCCCATCATAGTGCTTCCCACTAAATCTCTGCCCTCATATTGAGATGAGGCGGGGTCCTTGATAGCAAAGATGCTGTCGTACATCTCTTCATCCCAGCACCTAACTCAGTGTATGTATATAATAAGTGTTAGCTGGTTCATCATAATTGTCTTAGGTGAGCAAGAACAACTGTTCAGAATGTTAGCTGAGTGTGGCGATGCGTGCCTCAAATCCTAGTGCTCAAGATACAGAGGCAGTTAAATCTGTATATGTTTGAGGCCAGACTGGTCTACATAGTGAATTCCAGGCAACTAGAGCTATATGGTGAGACCCTATCTCAAAATAAATAAATCAAAGTACTTTTTAAAAAGATTGAGCACCTTTGGGCCTTCTAATTCTTGAGGAACAATTGGATCTTTCACCAACGTGTTAACACTGGGAACTTGGGAGGTGTTGTGTAGTAGAGTAGGGTGTGTGCTGTGCTGTGGTTCTGAGGCTTGTGCTTGGTTTTCGTGCCAATTGGAATAAATATTATGCTTCCTCTTTGAGCACCGTCTATTTCCCTTTCAAGCATTTAAAAATATCATGAGAATCAATAGTCTCTCTGTGGCTGGTGTGGACCCATCAATCTCTCCCCCTGGTTTCCCTTCCTGTAAACACAGACAAAGAGGAAGTGCAGAGGAAGCGCCAGAAGCTCATGCCCAACTTCTCGGACAGTTTTGGCGGTGGCAGTGGAGCTGGAGCCGGTGGTGGAGGCATGTTTGGTAGTGGTGGTGGTGGAGGGAGTACCGGAAGTCCCGGCCCAGGTATGAGAAAAGTCTCTTCTGTCTCAAGCCATTTCATGTTCTGGTGAGGGAACAGTTCTTTGCCAGGTCTCCAAGCATGTCCACTGCATGGGTGCTGGTGACAGTACTAATTACAAGATTTCGAACTAATGAAAATTTTTCTACAAGTGTAAAATTTTGTCAAAGAGGTGTGTTCATCTTACAGTAAGTAGCACCTCCCCCTTCCAGTTTCACTTTGTGTGGTTCAGCTCCCCGGGTCAGCTTCAGTCTAAAAATATTCTCATTGTCTTGACAAGCAAGACCACATGCACAAAACTGTTATTGCACCCTATTGTTATAACTGCCCTGTTACTATGAATTATTATTGTTCATCGCCCACCTTACATTGTGAGCTTTACCATAGGTCTGCAGTTTATGAGAGTCCTGGACCATATATCTCAGGATAATAAATAGATAATCCCCAAAGTGAAAGAAGAAAAAGTCAACTGAAGCACTTATCCAGAAAATAACCTTTCTCAAATAATTTTTGAGTATCCTCTCCTTTTTTTTTTTTTTTTGGAGGAGCAATTGTTCTATTATTCTGGGAACAGTAAAACAACTATCATACCTGTTACATGGTAGATGTGTATTATATACCTCCACACAATACCACAGACTATAGATCCTACACTGTAAAACATGGAGTCACAGAAAATCCTACCACTGAACAGTTAACAGGAAGGCAGTATGATGATGTGTAGATTAACTACTTCGGATTTTGCCAGGCATATATTACAGTACATATTTACGAGCTTCTCCTGGGTACAGCTGTGATCCTCATGCGTGGGTTGTTGATCATTTAGATTAGATTTTTGTTGTCATTACACCATGATTGTAGATGTAGAGTGATGGATGCTGTGTTTGTTTCTGGTGTTAACTTGAGCATTTTCTCCTGGTAATATAGTTCTTACAGAAGCATAATCAAATATCATGTTATTGACTCATACTAGATTGAGTGAAAACCCCATAGCATAACTAACTTGAATTCTGTTTCCTGTTTTCCTTGTAATATGCTGTGCTGAGCATGGCTTTCCTTTTATTCCAGATAACTTGTAGGTGCTTTAAATTGTTATGTCAGAGTGTGTGGTGTTAAGTGCTGGCTGCTTTTCTGATGAGTTTTATCAATTCATTCTTCCACCAAAAATCATGAAAATGAAAGTGGTGGCCATTATTTCCATTAAGGCATCAGTATATTATTCTATTTGTGTTTTTTTTTTTCACCAGGGCTCATCTTATTTAACTATTTTAATGCAGCACTAAATCTTAGTTTGGCTATTTGCCATTAGCTTTTCCCCTTCGGCTGGAAGGAAAGGATCTTCTCAGCATTAACTTCTCCAAGCTGCTGATCTGGGCATTGCTGTGTTGCCACAGTGTAATTTAACTCTCTTTTCCCCACAGTGTGTCCTACTAACTTTTGGGCAAAGACCATGTAGGCTGGCACTTCCCCACACCAAAGCTTGTTTCCCTGAGTGCGTTCCTAGCCTGTTAACAGTATCCCTGATGTTCCTTTTGTCTCCCTGTTGGCTCAGGGTATGGCTTCCCGCACTACGGATTTCCTGCTTACAGTGGGATTGCATTCCATCCTGGAGCCACCAAATCTAACGCTGGAATCACCCACGGTACGTCAGACTCAGTACCAAGGAAGAAAAGCAAGTGGACAACCATGTCATCTTTAAATGTTGTAGAAGACGAATTTTCCTTAAACTAATATTTTTGTATAATTCCAAGACAGCATAAAGAATATTTCTGACACTTACATATTTGCTCACTACATTACATGAATGGAAATAAGGCGGAGACACAGACAAAAAAAATACAGATCTTACTACCCAAACATTAAAAGCATCACCTTTTTTGTCTTTTCACCTCAAATACTATCTATTTGAAATCAGTTTTGATTTTGCAGGATTGGCCTTTTCCACTTATATGCACACTTTAAGTATCTGTGATTACAGTCTGTTCATGGTTTATATGAAGTTATATTCTTTTGTACCCATGGAAATTACTCTTTTTAAAGATTTATTTATTTATTATTATGTATATAGTATACAGAAGCGGGTACAAGATAGCATCACAGATGGTTGTGAGCCACCATGTGGTTTCTGGGAATTGAACTCAGGACCTCTGGAAGAACAGTCAGTGCTTACTCTCAACCTCTGAGCCATCTATCTCTCCAGCCCTTTTTTTTTTTAAAAAAAAAAAAAAAAAAAAAAAAGGCTTTATTCATTTATTTATTTATTTGCCTTGGTGTTTTGCCTGGAACTAGAACTACAGACAGTCATGAGCTGCCATGTGAGTGCTAGGAATTGAACCCCAGTCCTCCAGAAGAGCAGTCAGTGTTCTTAACCACTGAGTCATCTCTCCAGCCCCGGAAATTATTCTATAAAACTTTTTTATATATAGTGCCTGTTAATGCCAGATGCATACTTCACTGTAACTTTTTTTAAAGGTCTTAACTGGCATTATAGTCTATCCTATAACCAGATAATAATTCAACCCATAAAATAGAGTAATTGTTTCCATTAACCATGATTTCATGACCCCTGTGCAAGAAGAATACTAGTCTTGGCACAGTCTGGATAGAGTTCAGAAACTTTCATTTATGCTCTGAGGACACTGGTGCTGGTAGAATTAGGTTTTGTACTAGGTCTTCCCAAGAGTCGTTCGTACCTTTGTCCTACCTGTCACATGCCATAGTTCCAACAACAACGTGATCATCCATGGAGCATTAGAGCCCACCTGGTCAGATTGTGAATGGAGATAGGGGCCACACAGTCCCCCATGTTACATAGCACTAGGAAAGAAAATAGCTACCTTCAAGAACTTTACTTTTTTTTCAGCTAACTTTCAGCACACAGAACTTCATCTCATTTTTCTCTTTCACAGATAAACAAAATGAGATTCATTCATTCACTGTTTTTGTTTGAAAGAGACAGTTACCGTGTGACCTGGACCTTGTGATGCTTCTGCTCCTGCCTCCTGGGTGCAAGTGAGGAGATGATGGATATGAGCAGCCACATCTGGCTGCAAATGAGATGGGAGTTTCTGGAGGATAAGCTTTTAAATGTTTCCGAATACTTAAAATATTTCCAAAATGTGCCAGGTGTTGTGGTATACACTTTTAATCCCAGCACTCGGGAGACAGAAGCAGACGGATTTCTGTGAATTTGAGGCCAGCTTAGCCTATAGAGTTAGTTCAAGGCCCACCAGAACTTCACAGCAAGACCTTGTCTCCAAAAGTAAATAAATAATAAATATAAAATGTGTCCAGAACATATTGTTTATGTTAGAAACATTCATATTTTTATATTCAACAAACCTGCCTTTTTTTTTGCCCCATGTTGAAAGTGTGAGTTATAATTTGATTAATAGATTTGACTAAAAAACACGATTTTTTTTTTTTATTTATCCTAGGAACCACAAACACAGAATTGAAAAATAATCCTAAAGATAAGAGTTGTGACAGAGAGATTCTAAATCTCTCAGAAAAGGAAACAGCAGGACAAGATAAGAAGTCTGGCATGTCCAGCACCAAGACTGATGCAAGTGCACTGGCATCCACCATGGAAGACAAAGAACAGGGTGCTGGGTTTCAGGGTAGGTGAGCATGCCACAATGGTTTCCCCGGGCAGCTGGGGAGGGTGCAGTTCTAGCTACAGGAAGGTGTCTCCAGAACATGGGTTTCCTTTCTATTAACCTAAATATGATGATTCAGCATCTCATTTGAGTGCTCTGTAAGGTGCTGTGCGCCTTCCAAGAAGCATCGTCATGCAGAAACTTGTATGCCCATCGCCCAGTCTTACACAGTTCTGGGTATTAGAAGAAGCATTTCCCTTTGTACCTGGCCCGGATAACACAGAGAGTGTCCACATCTTTCACTCACCACTCCCAGCAGCCAGCTCAGCTGCCATATTGAAGAAGTTTGCCTGAAATTGAGGCTTTTATTTTTGTTCTTCTGCCCTACTTTAAGAGGCAGAATTTAAAGGAATTATTTCTTTTTAACAGGCTTCATTAGCGTATGTGTCATAATTCTAAGTCAGACATCATCCAGAGAAAGTAACTATTTAGACGTGGGGCCCACATGTGGTTACTATCAAGTGTTTTCCTTTTTCTTTTCTTTTTTTTTTTTAATACCTCTTTGAGATGCTCAATGTATATCCATGGAGCCATATCAAAACAGATTAGATGTGCCCCTTTGTGTTGAGATCATAGTTTGCTATCCCTTGACTTAGGAGAATGAAATTCCCAGAGACAACAGTGGTTCTCTGAGATTATGTCAAAGGGCATGTGTCTTCATTTTGACTCAGACTGGATTTCAGAAGCAGATTAGCTTATAAAACGATTGATTATTTAAAATTGTGGCAAAATCCAATACCCTGAGATTGATTATTCCCCTTAAGTCATAGACACTGATTGTTCTTTTTAAAATAGTAGATACTTCTAAACTGTTCCTCATGGCCCACAGACACTTTTAAAATCAATCTCTTGACTATATTATCTGTCAGTGAGACAATGCCCAATTGTGCTTTTTCTAGTCACCCAAATCCAGAAGCACCAAAAGGAGCATTTTCAACTAAAATGGTGTGCCATGCCATGCGTGTAGGGCGAGCGAATGAGACTCAGCTGTGGTTGTGGACATTGCCTTGCAGATAACCTCTTTCTTGAGAAGGCTATGCAGCTTGCCAGGCGGCATGCCAATGCCCTCTTTGACTACGCTGTCACGGGAGACGTGAAGATGTTGCTGGCTGTGCAGCGCCACCTCGCCGCGGTGCAGGATGAGAATGGGGATAGGTGAGTTAGGTCAAGCCTGCTGCATGGCAGGCCCTGTTCGGGGATGAGGAAGAGGGCCAGGCATTGGCCAATGCGCACAGACTAGACAGGGAACCCTCCTGGGAACTGTAGTAGAAACAGTCCGCTTCTCCAAGTATGCTCTCATCTGACCCTAAGGTATGGTGTATCTCTAGGTAGAAGACTCAGATTTGTGGCTGGCATGATGACTTTTAAACCCTTGCTTTACTTATTAAAATAACAGAATCATTGACAGTCCTGCAGAATAACAGAATAAAATAACAGAATTATTGAAAGTTCCTGAGCATTATTGTCTAGTGTATACAAGGAAGTGCCTACAATATCAGTCCAGTAAATAAGAGGAAATGCCACTCCTTCCTAGATACTGGCTCTGCCTCTGTAGCCTCTGTTACCTAGTGTGTGAGTGGGTCAGGCTCTGCCTCAGCTCCAAGCCAGGTTACATGGGAGTCTGCCATTCCAGACAACACGCCTGCTGTCTATTCCTGAGGTTCTGTTTGCAAACCCTCCTGTTCCCTTCTAACAGTCCTCTTAGGCCTTTTATCGAGACTTCTGAAATGATCTAAAAGCCTATAACAATAGCCAGAGACAGCCATCCTGAGATTCAAGTGTTGTATCTAAATGATCCTAAAATAGCATCAACACTGGAAGTCCTTTTCTGTGGAAACGTTCCAGAGTGCTGTGTGTTAAGTCTCAGTTTAAAAACAAAATGTGTTAGGAGACTGCCAGACTCAGGGGTTTCATACAGAGACCTTTGTCCTTGTCACTTGTGGCATGACCAAGGATGTGGTATAACCACTGTCCTTGTTCTACAGTACAAGAGGAACCCAGACAACCCTCTCTGTGTAAAGCCGTGACTAGAAAAAGGCATCTTTAGGGGAAAAGTGTCTAATTAACATTCAATAGTAAATAACCACAACACATAGCAGGTAACCAAGGCAGGACATGGGTGCTTGAAGTGACGTGTTTAAGGACCTGCTGAATGGATGAGTTTGATGAGGACATATGCAGGTGAAGAAGGGAGATGCTGGCGTCTTAAGAAAGGATTGTGGAAAGGGATGCCAGGCCCATGCAATTGAGCAAGTGTAAAGAGAGGAAAGCAAGGAAATGTGTAATGACCCTGGACATTTCATGAGCAGCTGAGACCGTGGCCTTCCTTGTCCATGAAGATACAGCTACAGAGCCCTCCTCAAGACTTAAACAAGCAGGCTCCCTGAGAGGCCAGGGGCTGGGAACTGGAAGCCATAGAGGAAGCCACTTAGGAATGTGGACAAGGGAGCACTCTGAGCTCTCATCTTCATTCAACTTGCCATATTTGGCTGATATCTGAGCCCCATAACAATTAGTCATCATAGAAAATACAATAAAGAAAAAGATATAGAAACCTCTGGCTTGGGGAAGTTACCAGGTAGGTTTGAGGAGCCAAAGGGGAGAGGATGCACTTCTGTGAAATGCTGAGCTGCACATGGAAATGATCAGGCATCTTTTGAAGCATGCTCTTTTACTCAGTGTCTGAACATCATGTCTACATCACTTCTTAAACACCTTCTGCCAGCATTCCATTAAGAGCAACAGTGAAGCCCGAGGTGTAGGCTGGATTGTTTCTCATGAAACAATGAGTATGTTTCAAGTGTGTATGAATTCTGTGAGGTTCACATTGGCCTAGGGGGTCTAAAAGCAAATTGTGATCTTCACCAAGAAGTATTTCTAAATGAACAATTCCAGTGCTAAATGACCGGACCTTGTTAAGAATAAAAATTACTTCACATTGTTTTGGAGGAAGAGAGCTAGACAACTAAGTTCTTCTGAGCTGTTCTGAAGCCTGGGCATTGACTTGTTCACTATCTTTATGTGAAGGAGAGATAGAGGAGAACTGCCTGGATCAGGGGCACAGATAGAGCTGGCCTGAGGCTAGGACTGTTTGGTCTCCATCGAGGGTGGGTGCCTTTGCAGTTCATGTGTTTTGGTCAGACATAAACACTCCCAGAGACAGGTGGGCACATCAGTGAGTGTCGTATCCTGGGATAGGCAGTGGAGAGGAAATATGTCACCTCAGATCAGTACTTTGTAGATTTAAAACATGGTAGGAGGCCAAAGAAAACCTTGCATAAAATAGCTGGATTCAGCCTTCAATTCTAATCTTTCCTTGAAGATTGTGTTAGTGTCACACGTTAACGCCCAGCTAACTGTTGCCACTGTGTTCATTCCAGTGTTTTACACTTGGCGATCATCCACCTGCATGCTCAGCTTGTAAGGGATCTGCTGGAAGTCACCTCTGGTTTGGTCTGTGATGACATCATCAACATGAGAAATGATCTGTATCAGGTAGGCAAAACTCTCAAGGCAATTCTCGAAGAAAAAAGCATTATTTTGTAATACCTATATATGCTGTTTTTTAGTAATAGGCAGTAATAACAGGCAAAGGGGAAACAAAACAAAAAGTGTCTTTAGTTGGGAAGGTTCCTTTATAAATGAGATGCTTTGAGTCGGTGTTTGGTAGCAATTACCCACACTGAAATTTGGCACCCTTTGGAAAAGGCAAACTCTAAGCTCTAGAACTCAGAGTTGATACAATTTAGAGGGAGAATTTAGAAAACTCACAGCAGTGGAGAAAATGAGGTTGAAAAATCAGCACTTTATAAGAATTTTGAGTCTGGTAAGAGATGTTTGGACAGTTGTATCAAGTGAGTATCAAGTATCTGAAAGCAGAGTTGTAAGAACAGGAAGGAAGACGGTCCTTGGTAAGAAACTCCTCCAGCAGCGGTGTTCTGTCCACTGGGGTTTAGGGAGAAGTTAGGTGGGCTGCCGGAGACAGCATGATCGGCTGAGACCAGGTGCAGATTTAGGATAAAACAAAAAATAGAAACTGCACAGGTAGAACCTGAATTCGATTCTCAGCAACCACATGGTGGCTCACAACCATCTATGATGACATCTGGTGCCCTCTTCTGTATACTGTATACATAATAAATAAATCTTCTTTAAAAAAGAAGGAAATGTAAAAGAACGGAGGTATGGCTCAGTGAGTGCAGGTATCAGCACTCCCCTTTTATAGTGGGAGGAAAGAATCTGGCATCTACAGCAAGAAACAAGAGACCCTCTCTCAAAGCAAGGTGAGAGGCAAGGACCAGTACCCTCCGTTATTCTCTGACCTCTGCATGCACACTTGGCACACATGTGCCTGCACCCACACATGAAAAGAAAAGAAAGAAATTAACTGTGTGCATAAAATGTGTGTGCGCACGCGCACACACAACAAAATATCTAAAAATTTATTTTCTTTGAAAGAAAGTCATTAAGTTATTTTCTATTTTTAATTCAGCATTCATTTTAAAATTGCTTTGCAAATTCTAAATGCTTTGGTGCCCCCTAACCAGCTGCTTACTGTCTACCTGGATACACAGCATTGCAGTGACTGTCTGCACCATGTCCTTCTGGCCGGTTGTGTCAGAAGTTGGCTTCCTAGGGCAGTTTGAGCACTGAGCTCCACACTTTACAACTGTTTAAGATATAATCCTAGGACTTAAGATATAGAACCCTGAAATGTCACCATGGCAACCTGGGTACTGGTGGTCCACCTGCCATTGCTTCTACAGCCAAACTCTTCCCTCGGTAGGAGGCTGGGCGAGTCTTGTGAAGCTCTGGTGAGAAAGACACTCATGATTATGTTGGTCCTCCTGCTCATTTCTGAAGTTTTCCATGCATCCCACTTGGATACATGGGAGCACAGTTTTGTGGTCAAAAAGACCTTTCCTTATCTATTATGTGCAGTAGCAGGTATTGGTTTTGCCTGAACTTTCTTTAGGAGACCGTTGTATTGTCCTAACAATGCCAGTTAGAATTCAGAAGCACCTTTGATGACATGAGGTATAGCTTGTAACAGCAGACCTCTTGACGCTAGCCTGCAGCGATATGTTCTAATTTAGCAAATATATTTCTATGCCATTGCAGAAGGATGGTATCTTTGTGGATTTTTTACATAGTCTATTTACATTTCTTCACTAAAACCACAACTCTAGTTGGATTTGCTAATGTACAGAATTACCAGCTATGGATAGAGTCCTATCAGAAACTCAAAAATATACCTAAATTTGCTTCTAGATGAGTTAAAATATCAACAACTAGACTGTGACCATAGCAAAACTACCAAGAATTTTAAATGTATCCTATAACCCTGCCTGTTGCATGCTGGTTCCCCTTGGGCCTTTGAGCCTACTATGTGAAGCAGGAAACGCCTGACAGAAGGCAGGAGTTCATCTGGGAGTGATAAATGGACCTGCAGTCTGATGCCATACTGCAGTGATGGCCATGAAGCCAGGAGCCATACATGTTCACACAAACCAATGGCTCTCCTGCCCTCCTCTGCCTAGACACCTTTGCACTTGGCTGTAATCACCAAGCAGGAAGATGTGGTGGAGGACTTGCTACGGGTTGGGGCTGACGTAAGCCTTCTGGACCGTTGGGGGAACTCTGTTCTGCACCTGGCTGCCAGAGAAGGACATGATAAGATCCTCAGTGTTCTTCTCAAGAACAGAAAAGCAGCACTCCTTATTGACCACCCCAACGGAGAAGGTAGGGGCAGTGGCATCACTGCATAACCATTCCTATGTAGCTTCGACACAATTGCTTGGCACTTGATAAATGTGTGTACCTTGACTTTGAGCCACAGATGTCCTCTTGGCTACCTGGAGTTCATCCTATCTTGTGGCTATTTTTGTTTACCACAACAAACTCCTTTAAAGGTGATTTGGAAGTTCTACTTAGTAAGTGGGAAAAGTAGGCCTAAGCAAACGCTGGCCTTCAACTATATAAAGCATCATTATATGGAGAACATGTATTTAGTAACTCAGTGCCTCCTGTGAGCATGATAGGAGCTTGTGGCTTCTAAAAGCAGAACAGTGGACCTTCCAAGCCTTTGAAGCATGTCCTTAACAGAAACCAGAAGTGCTGCAAGCTAGTGGCATCCCTCCTTCCCATAGACCAGTTCTGCCAGTCCTGCCCACATCTGCACTTTTGCTTGGCCTTAGGTCTAAATGCCATTCACATAGCTGTGATGAGCAACAGCCTGCCATGTCTACTGCTGCTTGTGGCTGCTGGAGCAGAGGTCAATGCTCAGGAGCAGAAGTCTGGGCGCACAGCACTGCACCTGGCTGTGGAGTATGACAACATCTCGTTGGCTGGCTGCCTGCTTCTGGAGGTAAAGGATATACTTGTGACCTTGAATTAAATCCCCAGGGGAATTTTAGGGAAGTCTTTTCAAAGATTGACACCAGTGCCAGCCATGCTGTCAGGACTCAGCTCTGCTTAGCATCTGTCCATGTGATCAGAGAGTCAACTTCCTGTATCCCCCCAGCTCCAGCCTCACTTTCTAAATGGGGACTTCTTCAATGACAGCCAGCCCAGTATAGTAACCAGGTGAATGATATAACTGAGGTGCTGTGCAGATAGGGAGGTAGAGACAAATGGAGAAGAGAACCCTCTGTTAACTCTTTTGTTGTGGGTGGATTTAGGGCGATGCCCACGTGGACAGTACCACCTATGATGGCACTACACCTCTACATATAGCAGCTGGAAGAGGATCCACCAGGCTGGCAGCTCTTCTCAAAGCAGCAGGTAAGATGTCCTGGGGGGACATTGGGACATTGACATCAGCTGTGCAAACTGTGCCTGAGAGTGCAAAGCTTCCTTCTGAGGCTGCAGCTCTCTGCTCTAGAAGTGTGGGAAGGGAGAACTCTGTGGCTGGTCACACTTCAGATGCAGCAGAGGCTCTGTTCGGCCTGGAAGTCCTGGGTTTACCATCATGGACATGTTTGTTTTAGCTCTCTGATTCATCTGTCTGTCTTGTATTCAGGTTGTTCAGGTAGAGTCCGTGACTGTAGAATCTTGAGCCGCATCACTCTCTAGTCATATCACACAAGTCCCCAGAAGAAAAGTATTTCAGGGGCTGGAGAGATGGCTCAGCGGTTAAGAGCACTGTCTGCTCTTCCAGAGGACCCGGGTTCGATTCCCAGCACCCACATGGCAGCTAACAACTGTCTGTAGTTCCAGTTCAAGGCAAATAAATAAAGTTTTAAAAAAAAAAAAAGAAAAGTATTTCAATATTTCCTTTTGTAAAAGAAAAGTCTCTTAGTAGCAGAAGTCACAGGAAAAGCAAATGAGCCATGTGTTCTGATTATTATGCACAAGACATTAAACCTTGCTAGCATTCACTGCCTTTACTATGCTCTAGGCCCTGTGCTGGCATCACACATACATGCTCCTTTACCACACTTAATCTGCAGTAATTCTTTGAGATAAGTATTGTTGTTATTAATCTCATTTTATCCCCAACAAGACAGACTAGAAAGCAGGCCCCACACTCCCAGCATCCTGGACAGCTGTGGGTCACACCTCCACAGCCTAGAGCTGTAGACTGTCTGCATGGGGTCTTCCTACTTCTCTTGGAGTTCCCAAGCAGTCGTCTAGTTAGCTCTCTAGTCCTGTAAAGCATAGGGAAACATTCTAGCTCATCTCATGTCTCCAGTGCCCTGTGACTTGTGCTAACACATGGCTGGTGAGATTGGCATCTCTGGCCTGTGGGAACCTAATTTGCTTCAGAAGTTGTTTTGGAGAAGATTTGTGGAAGACGCATTCTTCAAGCCAGCTGGGTTGTATGTAGAGTGAACGGTCAAGGTAGAAGAACAAAGGAGAACAAGCAGCAGCCTTTCTCCCCACAGTGAAATCTAACTTTGTTTTGCCCCAGAGACCCAGTTGCAATGTATGTGAGTCATTTGGAAAGTCACTGATTATACTGAAAAAAGAAATGTGTCTCTCAGCCAGACATAGTAGTGCACACTTGTAATCCCAACATTTGGGAAGCTAAGGCAGGAGAATTGTCACAAGCTTAAACCAGTTTGGTCCACATAGTTCTGAGCCAACCAAGGCTAATTTAGAAATGTAAAAGTTATTACTTAAATATTCATGAAAATGTAGCAAATAATAGCTTGTGAAACACAGAGAAAAATCAGACAAAAAGCCAAGGCCTGCCTGGCATCCTCAGAACCATGGTGACATGACTTCAAGAACATACATAAGTAGTCCTCGGGTCTCAAACCCATTCCATCACCATGTTACGATTCTATTACACTAGAGCGTGCCAGCGGCAGAGGGCAGCAAGCCAGCACAGGGTTGTTTCAAGTCAGAACTAAAGCAAATTCTTCGTCTCCTAAGTCAGTGCTGAGCCTGCCACTGTTGTTCAATACGGAGCTGAACACTGACAGACCAGCCAGAAAGGCCTTAAGAGACCTCGCACTAGCATTTGAATTACTTTCTGCATTTCCTTGCTGGAAGCTGAGGAACAGGCTGGAGTCCCAAGATTTATTGGCACATTTTTTTTTCCCATAACAACACATCCTACCTAGGATTCTTTTCCTGTTGCTTAAGAATTAAGGACCTAGGGGCTGGAGAGATGGCTCAGTGGTTAAGAGCACCGTCTGCTCTTCCAGAGGACCCCGGTTCGATTCCCAGCACCCACATGGCAGCTAACAACTGTCTGTAGTTCCAGTTCCAGGCAAACACCAAGGCAAATAAATAAATAAATAATAAATAAATAAAGTTAAAAAAAAATTAAAAAAAAAAAAAGAATTAAGGACCTAAAAGTACTGTACTAAAGGGTAAAACTGACCATGCTGTAGTAGACATCAAACAGATTGGCTTTTTTGAGCAAGCAAGAGAAGAGAGATGTGTGCATTGGTAGATATAAAATTGAAGATTCAAGACTTAACCCCTGAAGGTGCATCCTGGACCCTGTAAATTGCCACCTACTAGTTCTTAGATTAAAATGCATTATTCGATTAAATACATCCTGCAGAGTTGCAAGTCAGAATATTTTAAATCTTTTGTTTGTAATGGTGTCCTGTGCTGTAGAGGGCACCTTTTGATAGTTTTTCAGTAAAAATAAATTAAAATTTAAAAAGTTGTTTTAAATTTTACTAGAAATAAACATCAACCTGTAATTGCCTCTGTGAACTAGAGAAAATTGCCTTTAGAAATGTGACCTCTGTGTGCAGCTGGAAGTTGACAAGCTTTGCATTTTATGTCACACGGTATTCCCTGATTCCGTAGGAGCTGACCCCCTGGTGGAGAACTTTGAGCCTCTCTATGACCTGGATGACTCTTGGGAGAAGGCTGGAGAAGATGAGGGAGTGGTGCCAGGCACCACACCCTTAGACATGGCTGCCAACTGGCAGGTGAGTCCTGCCCAGTCCATCTCGTGGTGTCTAGGGGGAGCCAGTGACTCAGGACTGTTAAAAACAGATGGTCTTCTTGGCACTCTCCTCCTTAGAGAACATGCTTTTGTATGAAGTCTGCTGAGCAAGAGGCCTGTTTATCTTGAGATGCCTATCCATGAGAGATCTAGGTCAGCTGAGCCCTGAATGTGAAGCTGTTCCCTCAGTCAGATCAGAGTTGAGATGTGAGCCGTTAGAAAAGCACGGAAGACACAGGGAGTTACCCTCCTGTGCATGAGACAAGAAGCTTTGCCTTCTCTGTCAGGAGCTGGCTTGCTCAGAACTTAGGTGTGGGGTTTATGAACATAAAAATAAACCAGAAATTCTCTTGTGGATTTTCATAAACATATTAAAAGCCTTCCTTAAATCTCTGCTGAGTTTAGACTTAGGAGAAAGTAGTCGCTGGGTATTTGGGCTAAGAGAGATGAGCCACGGGGAAGAGCAGGCAGTGGAAAGATCTGAGACAGAGAGATTTGTTGGAATGAGGAAGCCCCTTGTCTGCATTGTGTGTGCATCTCCTGGGAGCCCGTTTGCTGGGCTGGGTGTCCCTCCAGGGAACACAGAAGACTGACCCACTGCAGTGACCTGTGACATTCCTAACCTGTGTACCATCAGCAAAAGAACTTCAGAGAACACCAAGAAAAGCTCTGTAGTTAAAGGCTTTTAAATGCTATTTCTATAAATATTTTCCTATGTTTGTCTGTCCCAACAGGTATTTGATATACTAAATGGGAAACCATATGAGCGTGTGTTCACATCTGATGATATACTACCACAAGGTTAGTTGTGGCAAAACAGGTTCGCTCAGCTATTGTATCTGCCCTGCTGCAGTTTGTGGGATGAAAGGACTGGCCAGCATGGTCCAGGGTGGGCTGCAATAGGCCCATTTCTTATTTCAGAATGTAAGAGCCCTGGGACTGTGACAGGGGAAGGCTTGGTCCTGGTTTGATACAAGCAAAGACTGCCTCTGTTCAACTGGGGCTCTGGAGTTTCTAGAAATTTCCCTGCTTTCATCAGAAGTTGGGGGACATGACAGTGATGGCCCCTCTCAGACTGATTGTCCCTCAAAGGTTAAGGCAGCGTGTCTCTTCCTTAGGAGACTTGAAACAGCTGACAGAAGACACAAGGCTGCAGCTGTACAAGCTGCTGGAGATCCCTGATCCAGACAAAAACTGGGCCACTCTGGCCCAGAAGTTAGGTCTGGGGATCCTTAATAATGCCTTCCGACTGAGTCCTGCTCCTTCTAAAACTCTTATGGACAACTATGAGGTAAGGCGCCACCTTGTCACTTCTAGTTGTGTGTGTAACTCTTTGTAGTTCACTGTTAACATCACTGA
This sequence comes from Sigmodon hispidus, assembly GCA_004025045.1. NCBI lineage: Eukaryota > Metazoa > Chordata > Mammalia > Rodentia > Cricetidae > Sigmodon > Sigmodon hispidus. The sequence goes on from PVIH01000298.1 coordinate 393,252, forward strand.
CTAGGGCACAATCCCCTACCGTCTATTGTAATTTTGTGGGAAAAAACCAGCCATTGCCTAGGGCACTGGGAGATGAAGGGACCCAGGTCAAGATGGAAGCCTGTCTTTCTGAGAAGACTTTCAGCCTCTAGGCATGCCCTGTTTTCAGATTCTCAGAGCCTTCCTATAGAAAAATGCTAATGACTATACAACTTGGATCCTTCTAAGCTAGGATCAGTATGCACAACCCCTGTTTCCAAGAGGGTGACCCAGGGCTCCATTGTTCTGAGGTGGCTCCTAATGGAACAATTGTAAACCAAAGGTAGAAGAACATGGGGGGATTAATGTTGTGTATGAGGCTACCCTTGTTAGCCACCGTCTTTTCTGGTTTGTTAGCACAGACATCACTGCAAGCAAGCAGACCCCCTGCCTCAGGGAACACACAAGCTTTTTCTCTCCATTCCCCTCTTTTGTTACTTCCCTGACCCTCATCTTCTCTCCCCACCCCCACCATCTTCTCCCTCTCCTTCATCTTCGTCCTCTTCATCTCTCCTGTGATTTCCTGAGTGATTTTAGGTCTAAAATAGGAAGTAGTACGTAAACACTGTGTTTCCTCAGGTACTCAGCCCTTTCCATGGCCTCCCCAGACCTACCTGGACCTCGGGAGCAGACACAGGGAAGAGGGGATAGATACTGATGTTTGCAGTCTGCAAAGGGGCTGGAACACACGAACATACTCTCCATTTTCCTACCAGGTCTCTGGGGGCACCATCAAAGAGCTGATGGATGCCCTGCGGCAGATGGGCTACACAGAGGCCATTGAAGTGATCCAGGCGGCCTTCTGCACCCCGGAAACCACAGCCTCCAGCCCCGTGACCACTGCTCAGGCCCACATGCTGCCTCTCTCATCTTCCTCCACAAGGCAGCACATAGGTAAAGAGGCTGAGAAATCTCTTTTTGCTCTTGGGCAGGGTCTCCGTGCTCTGTGAAATGGCTTACAGTTCTTTTTCCCTCCCAGTCTTTCCTTGGACATATCTTCCTATGCATCAGGCTACCCACTCCCCACCATGCTCCCACACACATGAAGGGACAGTCCGCACAGACACATTGGTACATGGGTCACTTACATCCCCAGTAAACATTGTATGTGGGGGTTAAAGAAACGAAATTTCTCATACTTGTTAAATTTAAAGAGAGGTTCTAAGAAAGATGAATAGTCCTGGGTTTAGGAGACCAGGAGCAGCATCCAGACAATAAGCATAATATAGGACCCTTCCTTCCATGTCTTCAACCGCAGGCCCTCCACCTCCTCCCTCAGGCCCTCCACCTCCTCCCTCAGGCCCTCCACCTCCTCCCTCAGGCCCTCT
>PVIH01000299.1:0-33746 GCA_004025045.1 Sigmodon hispidus
CCACATGGTGAGTTCCAGGACAGCCTGGTCCACATGGTGAGTTCCAGGACAGCCTGGTCCACATGGTGAGTTCCAGGACAGCCTGGTCCACATGGTGAGTTCCAGGACAGCCTGGTCCACATGGTGAGTTCCAGGACAGCCTGGTCCACATGGTGAGTTCCAGGACAGCCTGGTCCACATGGTGAGTTCCAGGACAGCCAGAGCTTCATAGTGAGTTCCAGGACAGCCAGAGCTTCATAGTGAATTCCAGGACAGCCAGAGCTTCATAGTGAGTTCCAGGACAGCCAGAGCTTCATAGTGAGTTCCAGGACAGCTTGGTCTACATAGTGAGTTCCAGGACAGCCAGGTAGCCAGGACTATGTGGAGAGAAGGGGGTGGGGAGAAGGAAGGGAAGGAATGAGTAAGAATTAATTAGTATGTACTATTACTATAAGAATATTTTTTTGAGCTCAGTGGGCTTTGGTTTTACTCATTTCTGGTGAAGGCAATGTTTCTTTAAGTATGAAAGTCTCTCCTATCCCCAAATTAGCATGCCTGTCACCTGAAACTGACTAGTGGACTCAAAGGAATCAGGCCCTTGTGCCTGAGAAATGACACATGCAGTTACCTTCTATCTCTCTGTCTGTCCACGTCCCCCACCCCAGGACTGAAAGAGAATTCTTTAGAATCTAGCTTTTGATGGAAGAATTGAAAAGTTCAGCTAAGATCTGTGTTAGAAAAACTGAGAAAAAACCACCCAGTTTCTGCAGAGGCACCATGTTGTATCTGGGGGCTTCCTTTATGAGTCTCTAGGAACATACTGATTGATGAATGGGTGGATCTAGTTTGCAATACCCACCCCGGGTACCAACTTTTGGTCAGGCTGACTTGAATCCAAAGCCAGTTCTAGCCCCTTCACCATGTGACCTTTTGTGAGTTGCTTTACAATTTAATCATCTGAGGAATGAAATAATCTCTATGTGACAATGTCACTGTATATGACATCACTGTGTGAGCTGTACCGATATGGAAGTTGAGGACATTGTAACATCTCTTTCTTCAGAAATGAAAAATGATTACGAGGAAGTTGCCGCATTTAATATGCTACCATTGGGCTGTGTGTTTGCTCTGCTAGGAAAAGTCCATCCTTAGAAAATTTAAGAGAAGTGAATGAGAACTTGGTTATTAAAAGGACTCAGGATAGGTTGACACAGCTGCCTCTACCTCCCCAGAGAATTGTAGCTACTTAAGAACCACTGAAGAAAGTCTGGAAGAAGGCAAAAAAAGCTTAGAAAGAAAAGACATCCAGCTAATTTCTCAACCCTTCCCAGCATCCACCTTTACCTCACTCTTCTTCCTCACAGATCCCCTAAGTACAACCTGGATCTGCCACCTTCATGAGACGTCTCCTGGGATCATTCCAGGGCCATGTCTTTAGCCAAGAGGCTATAGAAACTAAGCTAAAGGGTGAATTAGCTAGGACAGGTGGGTCTGTAACAAGACAGTTTCTTTCTCTACTTGTGGCTTTCTGTTTGTTTGTTTTGATCATTTGTAATTAGTGTGTCTAAGGTCAGATCAAAGCAAGACATCATTCCCTGTCCAGCTTCTTCCTGGATAGCAAGCACAAAACAGCAGAAGAACAATAGCAGACGTCTGGCACAAGGATAGACTGGTCCTCGTTGTCAAAGGCCACACAATACATAAAAAACCATCAGAACAAAGTGTATTTCCTGCTGAACTGAGTGAGTTTGAAAATGGTGTTTGTCCTATGATCTGGGAAGAAGATCTAACTGTAATGAAGATTTTTACACTATTGAAGTTGGACAAATCCTTAATCCTCTGCTGTATGGTTCTTTCAAACATTCTGGGTTTACTTGTGATTTTTCTGAAATATAATAAAAGCTTACAGGGCTGGAGAGATGGCTTGGACATTGGGATCACTGACTGTTCTTCCAGAGGTCCAGAGCTCAGTTCCCAGCAACCACATGGTGGCTCATGACCATCTGTGGTGACATCTGGTACCCTCTTCTGTATACTGTATGCATAATAGATGAATAATATTAAAATAATAGTAATTATAAAAGCTTACTCTCTTGTTTAAATTTAGTTAAAAAATAATAGGACCTCCCCCATTTCTGGTGAGTGAAATTAAAAGTGTGTGATGGAATCTTTTTAACTAGAAATGTTTTGGACATCACTTAAAATTAAAAGGGATTGACAAATAATGTAGATTTGATGTGGCAGCTGAAAAACTTTTTTGAACAGGTTAAAGGAGTCCAGATGAGGCCACAGGAAAATAATTCCAGGCTGAGGATTTAACTAGGATGCTTACTGACCACTGTGAATATCTGAGTCTAACCCTTCTAGATCCTATGCACCACATAAACCAGGAATAGCAGTGCCCACCTGTAATCCCAGCACTCAGGATGTAGAGACAGAAGGATGATGAGTTCAAGGTCATCCTCAGCTGACTAGTGAGTTCCAATCTCCATAATTTTTCCACAGGAAATGCTGTATATGTATATTTGCTATAGAAAACTAGATGTCCAAGCTGGAGAGATGGGTCAGCGGCTAAGAGCATTGGCTGCTCTTCCAGAGAACCCAGGTTCAAGTCCCAGTAACCACATGGTAGCTCACAGCTGTCTATAACTCCAGTTCCCCCTTACACAGAGAGCCAGGCAAAGCATCAACACACCTAAAATAAATATGTAACATTTCTGAAAAAGAAAACTAAGTGTTCAGTTGGCTGGGCATGGTGGTGCATACATTAAACCCCAGCACTCAGGAGACAAAGGCAGGCAGATCTCTTGTTCCAGGCCAGTCATGTGTACACAGTGAGGCCCTATATCAAAAAAAAAAAAAAAAAAAAAAAAAAAAAAGGAAAGTTCAAACAAAGAAAGGTTAGCCCTTCCTTCGACTGAGACGTACTCTCCAGAAATAAAGCCAGCTACTCTTTTCTGGAGTTCTGCCTTTTGTCTTGTTGATTCCCGAACTAGTGGGTGAGGGGAAAAAGTACTGTAGGAAGGTCAGTCTCATTCACTTCCATTTCCCTTTAGAAGACCACCTGCATTATCCATATACATTTTGCAACATTGCTTTATATAATCATGATTCTATATAACAGGAAATTAAATGCCTACGTGGTCCTTATACATGTTTATTAACTATCTGAATCTGTAACCCAGATACACCACCTAAAATTTTCTACACTAAGGGAACAGAAGTTTGTCCTTTTAACAAAATTGGTAATTTCTTATGCACCTAGAGTTTGAAAATCACTCATTTAAATTCTGCTGCCTTGGAGTAGGAGACTATGTCAGATGTCCAAAGCAACACTGAAATGAATGTCTGTATCTGTCTACAATAAGTTTAAATAATTAGTGATAGACACAATGTGAAGAAGCCCAGAGTACCAAGACTTAAGTAAGGGTTAGCATTTGTCAGGGTAAGAGGCTAGACCTTTGAAAGACTGGGCCAGTGTCTGTGATGTGGGAGAGTTAGTGATTGGTGTTTTGCCTTGTGCTTTTTTTACAGTATCTGAACCAAGGGCTTTGTTCAAGCTAGTCAGGCAAGCGTACTTGCTCCAAGGCACACCCCCAACCTTCCCAGATGCTGTCAGTATCTCTCTTTCTGTATCATTTTCTTGAGCCAGGCAATTATTACTTTCTTTAGGTGATTAGACTTTTCTTTTTAAAATATGTGTGTGTGTGTGTGTGTGTGTGTGTGTGTGTGTACGAGCACGCACATGTTTTGCCCTGGTGATGGACTTTCCTTGTGTATCTCTTCCTTTTCTATAAATCAACTGATACATTTTTCCAATTTCAGTTTTCTAACGTTGGCTATGAAAATATTTTATGAATAGCTAGGCAGGTAGCACATGCCTTTAATCCCAGCACTCAGGAGGCAGATAGTTCAGGACAGCCTGGTCTACAGAGACCAGGACAGCCAGAGTGGTTACATGGGGAAACCCTGTCTCAAAAACAACAAAAATCATAAAAAGAAGATGTTATTCTAAATTCATCGTGTACCTTACAGTTAGATCCTAAAACTGTCATGATTAATAAGTGCTCACTTTCTAAGCCACAGAACAGAAGGTTACATGTTGTTAATATATGTTATATGCAGTAGGTTTGTCTAGTTGGGATTTATCTATCCAGTCATTGCCTTTTGCTTTTTTACACCTTTTTTTTTTTCTTCTATTAGCTGTTTTATTGTTTCTCTAGCATGAATAGACCAAAAGAGCAGAGCTGGCTTAAAAAGCAAACCAAATCTTGTGCCTCCAGAAACTGGTGATTGAATAAGGCCATCTGTGAGAATTGTGTTGTTCTTAGTGAAAGTGTCACAGGGGATCGTGTTAGCTAGGGTGTGCACTAATGATCCCAGTGTGCTTAGGATATTATCAGAGATTCCACTCTTTTCTTGTTACTGATACACTGCGAAACTTGTGCAAAACAATCGATTTATTGTGTAACAGGTAAAAGGACTACCTAATTTGGATTTGTGGTTCAGAGGGATGCCAGGAAAGGAATGTAAGGAATTCACTGAATGTGGACAGAGCGTTCTAAATTCTAAACAAGGAAGTGTTACTCGTGGGGGCAGGAGAGCATGGGTAGGAAGAGATTCCATCAGGTGAAGCTGGGATTTTGTTTTTTTCCCCCTTTTAAAATCCTACACTAACAAAAAACAAGGAAACAAACAAAAAAAACCTACTAGCCAGTATTTGAAATAGTTTATAACTAATGAGTTTTTATTATTTAAAGTATTTAGAACACAGTTTTCTGCCCATGTAACAATAATGAGTGAAAGACACAGAGTCTGAGAAATAAACTCACGAAATAATGCTAAAAGGTGGACTATCATCATTTTTTCCCAATTGCCCATTTGCCTACTAATGTGTTCAAGCAGTGAATATTATAAAACTGTGATGTATTTATTTTTAATGTGTCTAATTTTTGTTTTTAAGACAATGGAGACAGAGATTAAGATGAAGTAAAATCGTTTTGGATTTTAAGGAAGCATAGCAATAATTCTAAACCCTGGTGAAAAGAGCACAGAGGCTCAAATTTCAATTATTTATTTATTTATTTATATCTATATGTGTATGTGTGCTTGGTTGCATGTATGTATGTCTGTGTGTGCATGTTTGTGTGTGTGTGTATATGTATATGTGTGTGAATGTTTGAATGCATGCCTCTGTGTGTGTGTGTGTGTGTGAGTGTGTGTGTGCGTGTGTGTGCGTGTGTGTTGCAGGCTCCCAAGTGCCTTGGTGTGCCTGTGGAGGTCAGAAGAAAGACAACCCTGAATGTATTCTCCAATGTCACCTTTGTGGGACCTGGAGATGAAGTCAGGCTGTGGCCTATGATCAGCACCTCTACTCACAGAACCACATCAATGGACCAAAGGCTCCAGTTTTCATCTACCCCAAGAACACTGATCATAGTTAAAATTTGATTAATGGTAAAGTGACTGTAATTTCTTTATTGTATCTCTACTTCCTAATATGAAAAAACTGTCATGATAAGAGCTCCCTCATATTTTATATTTATTAAAATGAATGATCCCTCATATTTTATATTTATTAAAATGAATGAATGAATTAGTTCAGGCACATTTTCTGTCTTTTGACTGCATTTCTTGGTGGAAGAATTGGTATTTTACAGTGTGTGTTTTTTTTAATGTTGATTTTTTTTTTTTTTTTTTGCATTCCTTCATTAGTCTGTAATCTCATTCTGTGACCCCATCTTGGATTCCACTGGGTCAGGCATTTGTGACCCAAGGAAGTCAGTAAATTAAACTTAATTTAGAATGGGGTTCTTGGGCTGCGTGGCTTGGATTGGAATCAGCTTAGGCTCGGCTAATCTTACTTCATTTAATCCATGTGGGAAGGACCTGAAGTGAAGGAAAGACAAATAAAAACAGAGGTTATTCTTGTAAAACAGCAAGGAATGTTAGAGACAAAACTTACATTTTTAGAGATTGGGGACAAGATTGAGAGCAAAGACATTTAATTTCTTTGGTCATGTGAGTTTGTGTTTGTTTTTGGAGATTTCCCAAACCAAGATCTCTAGGCTTTTAAATTGTAGATATTCCCCAGACAAGATACAGTACTTAATATATATAGTTCATGTTTTAAAATCTTTTCTAGGGCTCTGGAAACAGATTCCCTCAATTGTTCAGAAACCTTCCTAACCAGCAAAGAAGGGGGAAAAAGTTCTAATGCTGACCTCATGGTCACATGACGGAGCCTCAGTCTTTACTTTTTATGCTCTCCCAGGAGAAGGAGTACTGGTTGAAGACTTCAGGATTACTCAACACACTCACATTTTTCTTTAAGACAACCTTTTCTTCCCTTCTCTGCATTATGTGATGTGTGGGACCATCGGTACACAGACTCCAGGAAATCCCCTTTCCGAGTTGGCTGAGAATATTTAAATAAATGGGAACTTGGTCAAAGTGTCTGTGTCACAAGGAAGCCATCAATGAGATCCTTCACTTAGAGGTTATCTGAGTGACAGTGTTCCTTAAAGGAAACTCCCTCTGCTAGGTTCTTATAAAGGAGACTGGATCCAGAGTCTGTGAGTGACATTTGATCCTGACAATTGCATTTCTTCTCCTGGAAGTCAGTGTTTTGTTCTTTGACTGGAAACTAGCATTCTTTAAAAGATAAACAATTTCTTCACAATTTATAACTTGGTCTATGTTGACCAAGAGATTGAAAGACTGAATTAAGATTACAAAAATGAAGACGTTATAATATGGATTTTTTGACATAGGGTTCAGGGTACCCCATCTCCCACTCACTCAGTTGCCTGAAATCCATGCAGTCCTTGTTGGGTGAAATTTTTTCCTGTCCAAGGCAGGTGACAAAATGATTTCGTACTTCTCAGTGCCTTAGTTTTAGGGACTCAACAGCAGCAGGTGAATTCTGGCTCTCTCGGGAATTTTCCAGGAGCAGACTTCATTGGGTACAGTCTTTGAAAAGTGAAAGTTGCTTTGATTGCTGCAGCATTACTTAAATATTTAAGAAATTATTATTATTTTTATTTATTTATTTATTTATTTTAATGTGAATTGGTGTTTTGCCTACATGTATAACCGTGTATGGATGTCAGATCTTAGAATTATAGACAGTTGTGAGCTGCCACGTAGATGCTGGGAATCGAACTCAGGTCTTCTGGAAGAAGAGTCAGTGCTCTTAACTGCTGAGCCATCCCTCCAGCCCCTTAAGAAATTATTTTATGTCATTTCTACATGTAAAGTAATTGTGGACACCCATTGCAGATGGCGGTTTGAAGATTAAAACAAACAGAACCACGAAAGTCCAAGCAGTTACAGGTCAGCTCAAAAGTTGAAGTTACCTAAGTCTTAGAGTGAAATATGTTCCGACAGAAAAATTTCATTTCATTCTGTTTCAGAAATCAAAGAGGTCACTAATGCATTTGTTCAATCGTGATTATCTCAGATAATCAGTTACTGTTGCAAAATCAATTTTTTTAAAAAAAATGTTAATTTGTTGGCTCAGGTGCTATTGGTGCTATTTAAAGAAAGCATTGCTGACTGGAAAGGGGCTCCATGAGATAAGCCACATTCTAACCAATGATCTTGTTTGGGACTTTATATGACACATATAGACCCATGCAGACTGTGAAATCTGATGCTTGAGCATGTGAGGTTAGGTGTCACCCTGATACTACTTTTAGAAGTTTGATCATCTTAAAATTAATAATAATCCATTTTTAAGTTTAAAAAATTAATAAAAATACAATAAAAAGATGAAAGGATGATAAAAATTGCCTATCTGGTATAATCACAGCTAATAAGCACAGGATGAAAACTCAGGCGCTTACCCATATCTGGGCAGTCTACTTCCCTATTCCACCTCTTATTCTGGGTCTCATGTTTCACAGATGATGTCTGCAGGCTAGAAGAGACTTGTTTGCTTCGGTTTCTGAGCTCTCCAGGTTCCCCTGCAGTTTCTTTGAAGCTGCATTTCTAGCATGCTTCTGCCACCTTGTGCTTCTTCACTTCACTGCAGTGATGGGCGAACATAATAACAAAGGTGATGGGGATCGGGTGTCAGCTTAACCTCAGTGTGGGAAAGGGGAGAGTCAGCATTGCCAGATACTTGGAAGATGCATAAGTGTGTGTGTGTGTGTGTGGTTATGATCCTTCCAGATTTAACCTCAGTATGGGAAAGACGAAAGATACCATTGTCAAATACCTAGAAGATGAATAAGGATGTTTGTGTGTGTGTGTGTGTGTGTGTGTGTGTGTGTGTGTGTGTGTGTGTGTGTGTGTGAGAGAGAGAGAGAGAGAGAGAGAGAGAGAGAGAGAGAGAGAGAGAGATTCTTCCAGATTTAACCTCAGATAGTATGGAAAAGAGGAGAGACAGCATTGTCAGATACCTAAAAGATACATAAGGGTGAGTGTGTGTGTATGGTATGTATGGTGTGTGTGTGTGTGTGTGTGTGTGTGTGTGTGTGGTGTATGGTGTGTGTATGTGAGTGTGAGTGTGTATGTGTATGTGAGTGTGTGTGTGATCCTTTCCAGAGCTCTACCAGCTTATTTTCACGTCATTAGATCACTATAAAAATATGATTTTACCACTAGGAACTGCAAGCTAGAGAAGGAAGAGTAGACAGTGGACAGCCCGGGTAGCTCTCTAACTCTGTGGCTGAAACACACTCTGATACCTTTTTTTTTAAAAAAAAAACAAAAAACAAAAAAACAACTTCTTCCTTTCTGCAGAAAATCCTGGAGGACATCTGTGCCTGGAAAGCCTCAGTAGCTTTCAAGATGGTCCTCTGTAAATGAAATGGCCTGCTGTGTTTACACAAACTCTTTTTCCCTTCCCACATTATCATTCCAGACAACATTCCATTTGTTCGGTGCCTCAAACTATTTATATGGTCTACTGCCTTGGAGCTATGTTGAGTTCTAGAAAGGGGAGCCTTTACCTGGAACTTTGGCCTCCCATGGCTTGACAGTAAACAAATGTGGCTTGATGATTCTTCTGAGATGCTTCCAGAACTTTAAGAGATCATGTTAACTACTTTTGGCTTTGAAATGGCATTTAAGGAAGCCTGGAAGCAAATCATCCATGTCTATTTCTAGGATGACCATGAAATGGCCACTCCTAGCCTACTAAAATGTTGGAGGTTCTGGGTCAAAGGCACAGTTACTCTTTGGTATAGGGCTCACATTCAAGCATTACAGTTGTATAATTATAGATTTAGAATCCATCCCAGTGATGGTGCTGCACACCTTTAATCCCAGCACTCAGGAGGCAGTGGCAGGTAGATTTCTGTGAGTTTGTGGCCAGCCTGACCTACACACAGAGTTCCAGGACAGCTAAGGCTCCATAGAGAAACTTTATCTTGAAAAACAAAAAACAAACCTAAAAAATTTAGAATCTTAGTGGCCTGAATGGTGCAGAGTTGTTTTCTGAGGCTCAATGCAAGTGGTTTTAGTGTATGCAAACACATATTATTCTCAGGACAGAGCTATGCTGTATGTAGTGCTGTTTGATTCACATCTAAGGAAACTGAGACCAGAGCTTATGCTTGGCAGTGGGAAGGCAGGAACTTGAACTTGAGTGTTTTTGATTCTCAAGTTCATAATCTTGAGCATAGATCATTTTCTGGGCAAATGCTGAAGATCTTTGTCATCATGTTGGTCTGATGAGGGAACTTGGGTCTAGTAGAGAGGTTGAATTTACAGACTGGACCAAAACCCAGAGTAGAGCTTGCTAGCAAACATGCCTGCCACCTCAGCATCAGCTCCACCTCCTGATGAACCCACATCATTCTTCCTGGTGGAGCCTGGTGCTGTTTGTGGTTGGCAAAGAAAAGCAGGGAGCTTGGAAGCACTTTCCCGACCTCATGCTTTTCCCTATTTGGGAAAAGCAAGTTCTGATTTAGCCCAATACACTCCAAGCTAAACTTCCCAGCTTTTGCTCTTGCCCCACCTCCAATCCATTCTCCACTCCGCATTTGAAACAGCCTTTAGGAAGAATAAATCTGAACTTGTCATTCTCCTTTTCACAGGGCTCCTATTGATAGTGAGGGGAAGTCCAAACTAGATTGTCACCCCTTTTCATCCCTAGCCTCACCGCTGTCCACTGGCCATCTCAAATACTGTTTGAGATTAGTGCCCTACCTTTCAAGTGGACAGTGCGCCCTTCCCTACCCCCAGAACTAGGTATGTTCTGCTCTTGCCTAAGCACTGATCCATTCTTCCTCCTTGGTCCCTCTTCCTCCCACTTCCCATTCATGGACTCTGCTTGAAGTCTGTTTTCTTTTTGAGGCAGGGTTTCTCTGTGCAGTCCTATTACTCACTCTGTAGATCAAGCTGACTTTGAACTCAGATCATCTGCCTCTGCCTCCAGAGTGCTAAAATCTCTTCTCTTTTTTAATTTTCTCAATCTCTTTCTCTAGTTCAACCATGCAGAACAGCAATTAGGTCAAATATAACACTAATAACATAAGACAAATACCCTGTTTTATTGAGCACTAGTTTACATGAGTTCCCCTTTAAAAAGATATAATTTGGGATTTTTAGTATATTCAAAAGTGCAGTCATCACTACTGTGTAATTTCAGAACACTCTTATCAAGTCGCAAACATCACATACCTATCGACACCCCCTTCCTAGTTACTTTTCCTCCCAATTATATGAAGAACAACTACTGATCTACCTTTATCTATGGTTTTGCTTTGTCTGGGCATTTAATACAAACAGAATCGTACATTATTTATGAACCTGATTTTTTTCACTAAGCATGTTTTAGGGTTAACCTATGTCAATATACACATCAGTACACCATTTGTTTTTTATGGCTAAATGATTGTCATTGTAGGAAGGGTTGTTTTCACACTGAGGCCGAGCAATATGGGATGAGCAATACTTTGAATATCTGTGCACTAGTTGCTATATAATCAATAATGGCAGTTCTCTTATGAATATATTTACATATAGAATCGCTGGGCCACATGGGCACTCAGCATCTTCCTGAGGAATCCAGACATTTAGTCTCAGGAGATGCACCATTTTTATGTTACCATCAGCAATAGACCAAGGAGCACTCTCATTGTTTTTATCTATCTCCATCAATATCTATTTTCCTTTTGTGCATGTAAAATTAAAATTGCTTTTTTGGGGGGGTGGGTGTTTCCATGTAAAGGCAAGAACTAAGCTAGGCCTTCTTTTGCTATGCTAGTGCTTACTCGTGGTCAACTCTGGTGCCTGAAACGTGAACTATAAGTTCTTAGCAAATACCTGTAGAATGAGCTTGGGGACCCACAAGGCTTTTTTTGTTGCATCCCTTCTGTAAATCCAAGAAGTACAGGCGCTGGGGTGAGAAGCTGCATTCTGGCTGCCAATCCACACATTCACGAGAGTGCTGAGGGAGGGTAATAACTGCCCTGAGTGGATGGTTTTTAGTAGTCTCAACTAGAAGCTTCCTGCATGGAAAGTGGTAGGTAGGACTTTTTATTTAACCAGCTCAGAATGGGAAGGAACAGTCTCAACTCTGCTTAAGTCTTAAGTAGCAGTGGCAGTGTTCATGCATGTGTGCACACATGCATGCTTGAGTGTGTGCATGTAGTGGGGAATGGATAGGGGGTTGGGGGCTTTCTGGTCTAAACACATTTTCTGAGAGGAGGAGGAGGAAGAAGAAGAAGAAGAAGAAGAAGAAGAAGAAGAAGAAGAAGAAGAAGAAGAAAGTTTCTTCACTGGAAACAGATGGGCCACATCAATTATACATTCAGAAAAACACAGAGCAAGGCCAACTTGTCATGTAGAGAAATGACTCCATTTAGCCAAGTTTTTCCCAGGACTTCAGGGACTTTTACCCATTCTTGCCTAGCTGTTTTTATTTGTCCCAGTGGGCCAGACCTTGGGTTTGTAAACGTGATGATGCAGGAGAGAAGAGGCAGGAGGTTGCTGCTTGATTTTCTGGGCCACACTGTTGTCTTGTAAACACTGTCTTGTTGAGACCTTACTGATAATGTCTGGGGAGTGGGGGAGTGCGGGAAAGGGTCATGAGCAGGTGAGTGACCTTGGATCCACCTCTGCTCTTCGTCAGCATTCTATTTCAGGTTGTGCTGGGTCAGGACTCCTCTTCCATAGTCTCTGGTTCTGTTCTAGGGCGGCTTCCAGCCACACACCTTTCGTCTTTGCTTTTCTGGACTTTCTTTCTCCATTCCTGTAGCGAAAGTATTACCCAGCTTTGGAGAAAGACATCTGTGCAATTGTAATATTTAACCTCAGGACTCTATTTCATCTTCTCACTCACAAGGAAGATTTGCTGAGCTACATACTCTCCACTTGACTGATTTCAACAAGCATTGCCTCTATTGTACTTTTCCTTTTAGAAACAAAGTATATATTTCTGACCCTGGGAGGGCCTGGAATCTGTCCTTGGATAGGGGAGGTCTTTGGGACAGTTCTCAGACAACAGAACTGACTTTGTGTAAAGAAGGTTGAATGTTATTATAAAACAATAAAAACACAAAAGATAGGGAAAAAACCAACAACAACATACTTATCATTGTCTAAATATGACCTTGAACTTTGGATGCTATTTCAGCACTGTGGAGAAATTCCAGAAATCTCTGCCTACAAATATTTCCCTCACCTTATCAGCCTTTGCTGAGAAAGCAACGATAAGTTTGGCATCAGTCAGTGTCTGAAGAAGTTCATCTCCAGAGCTGGGGCCCAGTACTGTGTCTGTGGTGAGCCCTGAATCCTCTTCACTCGGGATCCATAATTCCACCTAGGTCTTCAGTCTCACGTTAGTTTCTAGTGGATCTCAACATTCCTGATGCCGTGACCCTGCAGTCTTATGCTGTCATGACCCCTCCCCCAGCCATAAAATTATTTTTCTTGCTACATCATAACTGTAATTTTGATACTATTATGAGTTGTACTCTAAATATTTTTTGGAGATAAAGATTTGCTCTGTGTGTGTGTGTGTGTGTGTGTGTGTCCTGACCCATGATTGAGAACCACTGGTTTAGACAGTTACTTCTAGTGTTCAGAATTACTGTACTACTCACCACTGGGGCAGTGAGATGGTGGCCTGCTACTGAGCAGGGGAGCAAAATCTCTAAAAACCCTAAACTGAATTACCTGGAAGAGAATCTCTGCCCCCTGGAACCCAAGGCTTCTATAACTTTGCTTTACTTCGTTCACCAAGACACTGGGGTAGGTTCAGCCGATCTCTGTTTATACCCACAGTGCCTCATTCAAAGACAAATATTCATGGCCCTCTGTCATGGTGTTGTTTGTGTATGTGACTAATGCTACAGATATCACTCAGCTGAGCTGCTCTGCTTTTGGCCAAAGCACACACTGAAAACTTCAAAAAAGGAAGCTTGTACAACTACGCTACCCTAACATCACTTAACTAGTTCTTTCTTTGCAAAGTTCTTTTCACTCTGAGGGATAGCATTTGGGAAAAAAAAAAAAATCCAAAACTCAGGCAGAATGAATTTAAGCTCTCATTGTGGTCGCTTATAAAATTAGGCCAAATTGTGGATTCACCAGGAATTTGGACCTGCGTGATCTGTGGGTTTACTGGATGTGAGTCTGGGTGGATCCAGCCCAGGTTGTTTATTTAAAAGGAGAATTGAAGGAAGACCTCAGAAACATCCTGTTCCAGGATGTGCAGATGGGGCAGCTTGAATCTGAATCTCTGAGAGACTGGCACCGGCACTGCCCTCTAGTGGTTGTCGAATAAAATGCAGGGGCACCTTCCAATTCTTCAGTTTACCTAAATCAAACTCCCTGATCATGAATGGGAAAAACAAAGGAACGGGAGGGTTGACAAAGAATGATAAGAAAGCAAAAAGCTACTGAGGAATGCTCAGCACAGGGGCTCTGAAGTTGTAGCAGTCTTCTGACTGAGCTCTGGGGATTCAGAGAATAGTGCCTCCTCCCCCAACTTTGATCCCAGAAAGTGATTCTAGTTCAAAATCTTTTTTTTTTTTTTTAAAAAAAAAAACTTTATTTTATTTATTTACTTATTTGTCTTGATGTTTTCCTGGAACTGGAACTACAGACAGTTGTTAGCTGCCATGTGGGTGCTGAGAATTGAACCCGGGTCCTCTGGAAGAGCAGACGGTGCTCTCAACCGCTGAGCCATCTCTCCAGCCCCTCTAGTTCAAAATCTTTATTCAGAGCAACTACTGTGAGCTCCTCCCCGGACCCTCCTTCCTTTTCTAGGTGAGTCACTGCAGGGCTGAGCGCTGGAACTCTGTGTTGCAGGTTAGACCAAGCTTGTTTCGTGAACTTTCCACCCTTCTCTGCATTTCCTTTAGGGTTTTTCCCCTGTCTCTGTGCTCAGCTCTCCACAGTAGAGCTCGTGGTCTAGTTAGTTCCTCAGGTGCCTGAGGACCAGAGTGTCAGCATTGCCTCAGCCCTTAGGGAATGACAGGAATGCTGAGAATGTCTGGAACCACTTCTTAGACCCTCCGGGAAAGGAAGTTTTGGCTCTGGGTGATGGAGGGAACAAACGGACTTTACTCCTGAGCACAGTTACCTGAGGATGTGGAGCTAACCTATGAACTTCTGTGTCTGTTGGAGTCTTCCTCATCTGGGAACAAAGGCTTCTGGGAAACACTGCATAGCAAACTATAGATGTAATTTTTTTTAAAAGATGTACTAATTTTATGTGCATTGGTGTTTTGCTTGCATGTGGGTCTGTGTGAAGGTACCGGATTCCCTGGAATTGGAGGTATAGACAATGGTGAGCTACCATGTGGGTGCTGGGAATTGAACCCACGTACTCTGGAAGATCAGTCTCTTAACCTCTGAGCCATCTCTCCAGCTCAATGTGAAATTAATTTGCCTCTGATTCTTCATCGTGAATTACTTATTCTAAGATGGTATTTCTCAACCTTCCTAAGGCTGCAACCCTTAAATATAGTTCCACGTGTTGTGGTGACTTCCAACCATAAAATCCTTTCTGTTGCTTCTTCACAACTGTAATTTTGCTACTGTGATGACAGCCATCATCAGAAACCACATCGCAGGCTCAATGACGTTTCCAGCAACCTTTGTGACAACTGCAATTGCACAGGAAGAATGTGATTTGCTTTCTGAGATGGACTCGGATAACACAAGGCCTCTGGGCCCCTGGTTTCCATTAACTAGGTCTTCTCCTGCAATATCGCTGGCTTTTGATGAAGACTTACCATTGCCCTCAAACATTCCAATCATCACATGGCCACTCTGTCCCACCCTTTGCTTCTACAGAAACCTCCCTGGAGAGACAGTTCACCCTACATTCAGGAAGTGCAAGTATTAACATAAGAGCAGTTTAGTGAGAATATTTGCTTGTATCAGGCAGCAAACACAAAAGGCTTTCCTTTTTCCTGTAGTTGTTACTAAGTGTATTCTGTCAAAACTGCTTGCCATCTGTTTCGCTAATGGCTCAGTGGCCTAACCTTTGGCACTTTCAGCTTATTAAAACACACTCACAAAAACCTTACGACTCGGCGGTATTTATTTAAAAAGTTTAAAATCAGTTGCTTTCAAAGCCCCCAGCCTCCTCCTCCTCCAAGGAGGTAGAAGTGTTAATCCTTAGTGTCAACCCTTCCCCAGACAAACACATACCCCTCTCCAGCCCCCGGCTGCCTTTGTAGCATCTGAGGCTACACTTCCTCTTCTTTGCCCTAGTGAGGTTGCTGTGTTATCTTTTTCTATAGATCTCTGGCTAGCACTGACTATGATCCTCTTGATTTCACATAGAAAATCTGAGGTTTCCATCTTGAGCACAGGCTCTTCCACTGCGATTCTTAATAGGATCACAGGTGAATTTCTCTCCAATGTACAATATTCTGCTTCACATTGTGATACAAGCTTAATTGAAAAGCTTGTTGGTTTAAATCCAACCACTTTTTAAGCTTTGTTGTTGTTGTTGTTGTAGTTGATAAGAGCTACTTTGGCTTTTGCTACACCAAAGAGGAGGCAGCCTAAACATCTGGCACACCCTCTCAACATTAGCATCTCTCTCAAGGATCAGGGGCTGGCTCAGTTCAGAGACTTCCCACCTTTCCACCAAAACCCCCCTCCACTCCACAACTTGCTGTAGCAGTGGCAGGTAACACATCTGTCTGTTACAGTCTCATCCTGTTGGGGGCCCAGTGCAATTTGCTCCAAGTAAGAAGGGACCGTGGAGGGGTTTCAGCAACTCTGCAAAATGCATAATTTGTTTTCTTCAAAGTCTCTCTCCTTCATCAGAGGAGTGGGTCTCCTGAAAGGCTGGCCACCTTCAACCCTGTTCCTCATATCTGTAAGTTTTTTAAACATGGTTGGAAATGTAGAGTTTTATTGTGTTCTTAGTGACAGACCTTTCTCAACAATTCTTAATACTCAGCATATGATACAGTACATATGTGAAGTGAGTAGGCCAGGCAAATATCATGACAGGCTCCAAATAACTCAGTTACGAATTAGGCCTCAGTTCCTGCTTCTTGAAACCAAGCAGGCCATTTCTGAGGAAGCCACAAACAAAGGACAATCTTTAACTCCCCTGATGGCAGCTCAAGGTAATGACCAAATAAGGACAAAGCCTGGGACTTGTCCAGGCCTGCTCTCAAATAGAACCGCCTTAGCCAGCCATTGCCAGCCCTAGCCAATTAGGAATGTGCTAACAAAATTGCCACTCGCTTCATCCAATCATAGATAAAATGACCTAACTGCCCTAGGAACTCTCCTTAGCTGTGCTTAAGAAGTCTACATGTTCCTCTCTGGGTTGTGGCCATTTTGTACAGTTGAACAACCCCACATGCATGCTGGTGTAATAAACACTCATGCTGATTACATACGTGGATGGTGATCTTTTGTAGGATGTCTCCAATACCCTAACTTGAAGTAATGGTGACATGGCAGCCATAAAGGTCTATTAAGGGAAAGCTAGATCCTTCTGATAAAAAAGATGGAATCTCTGGCCTGGGTAGAGACCAAATAGTCCAGCTGGGTCATTTGATTGGTTGGCCACACATCTTCCAATCCAGACTCATCCTAAGCCATTTTAAAACCCTAGGTAGAATAATTATCCCTGTGATGAAATGCTATAGTTTCCTTCCCAGAATTCCTGCTACCTAGTTCCAACATGAGCTCCTTTCAATCCATCCATCTTTCTAAGATGCAACTTTTGGCTTTCTCTTGCCTCTCTTTATTTGGGATGTTGGCTGGAACCTAAATATTCTTCTTCTCGTACTTGGAGACTATGAGAAGATTACCTCTTCCTCCGTGGCAGTTAAAGTCCCCGTTGCACTTACTCACGCCCTCTGCTGTGAGTCTCTGAGTCTTCCTCTTCACCTTCTCTACAGTTAGCCTTTTTCTGGGGAAGCAGCTGACCCAAGGGAGGGTAGGGAACATCTCTTCTAGTGTCTCCTTCAAAAGAGGCAGCCAATATTTTAATAGAGCATTCTACTTGCTTTTGTGTCTTACTGACCTCGTTGGAATCATATGTCCAATTTAAAACTGGTGTTCAGTGGAGGAACTGGGCCATCATGGATGCCCATTCCTATGGGGTGAAGCAGAGGCAACTGTCATGGACACCATAGCCTGATTCCCCTCTGGGAACACTTTTTGTGCTATTTCTCCATATTCTCTTTTATTTGTCAAGAATCTTGTCTTATTTGTGTGCTTCAACTCAGATCTCCCAGGCATGTGTGATTCAATTAAGGAACAAACAACAGACTGTGCATGAATTCATTTAAGTGTGTGCAATTTAGTGCTAAGTTTAGACTCTTGAATTTGTGTACCTTAATGGATTCAGCGGGTTGAAGGTCATTAAGTCAAAGTTGATCGGAAATGCATTTCCGTTTACTATTGTGGCAATGGGTTTTGTATAGCCTCCGGCTATACAGGTTGGTGACTCTTCCCTGATGCAGTGGTGGCTGGGCCTTTCATAAGGTCAAAGGGCTTCTCCAACCACTTGTAGTCACTCTTTTCCTGTGTGTGTGTGTGTGTGTGTGTGTGTGTGTGTGTGTGTGTGTGTGTTGGCTTTCACTGCATTGGGCATTTGCAGGCCGCCTATGATACACTCTTAGACCTTTTTGCAGATAAAGCATCATCATATGAACAGCTCTGGAAAGCATTACTGGTTAGAACTGTTTGTTCCAACAAAAATAAATGAATGGAGAGAGAATGTATTAGAATAATCAAGACATGGAGCTCGGTGCAATGCTGAATGGCTAAGAGAGTGATGCAAAATGATATATTCAGTACAGTTCAGAACATCTGTATCTAGCAATGACAAAAGAACATATTTAAATTATTTATAAAGTAGTTTTGGAAAATAATTCGGACATATAGGTGTAAATGGGATGCATTCAACAATGTAGAATGACATTAACATCTGTTAATAGTAGCACAGAGAACTATTTTGGACTCCTATGTCTTCTTTTGCAGATATACACTAACATGGTCTACCAGGAGGATGGTTTTGGGTGAGCAGTTTTGCACTGTGGAACCCATATTGGTGGCTGCCACAGACAGGATGCTTAGGATGCAGACACTTGCTCTAAGCAAAACTCGGCAGATATTCTTTTTCAGGTTCCCAATGATTTTAAAGTTACACTAATGTGGTACAGACCCCAGGGTTTGATATGGGTATTTGTTATAATTAGGTTTGGCTTTGTTAGGCAGAAAGCAAATGTGGAGATACCTCAGCCAGATAGAGACTGACTTTTCTCTCATATAAATCCAGGCTTATATGATGAGCTGTTGATGACTCCCAGGGCCTCAGGGCCCTTCTCCTCTACCATTTCAACAGTACTATGTAGGAAAACTGGCTTTTAGGGCAAAGGGAAGAGAGGAGGGAGTCTTAATTTGAGGAGCAGTTGCTTAATTCCTATGGTGAAAATATTCCTACCATGAACAATTTCAAACCACAAGGCTTTCACAAGCAGCTTGCAAATTCCTGAATATTGAACCATCTGCTGCCTCAAGCACGCAAACGCCCATTCTGCCTCCTAATTCCTGGTTCAGAAAGCTCACCCTCTGTCCAGACTTTAGGGCTGCATTTCAGTGAATAGAAAGGAGGAATCTAGAAGTGAAGAAAACACTTTGTCCCAGTTCCAATATTTCCCAGATGTTGCATGTAACTCCTTCACGTAGCTCACACTGGCCAGACTTACATACATGTCACCTACCTGAGAACTGTCTTTAATTGGGGCTGCTGTTTACCACCCTGAAGTTTAGATGGCTTGTTACCTTTCATAAAACAGAACAAAATACATTTGATAAAAAAATTAGCAATCAACCACTCATAGCTACTCCAATATAAATGGCAAAGAAGATAAATTTTTGTTGGGAACTGAGTGATTTTCCAAGAGGAATACGCAACTCAAGGGAGCACAAGATGGCTGTCTATTATTTACTTTTATTATGATAAAAATGCCCCTTTTCTCCCTCCCCTGAAGTCTAAATCACCTGTGGGGACCAATGATTATCTCAAGCAAATGAGAATGATCAAGTGCCCCTCTTTTCAAATCAAGCAGTTTTGGACACTGTCCACTTTCAATCACAAGTGTCTCAGTAACTTCAGCTCAGACAGGAGCGTAGCCACCTTGTGAAAGACAAACTTGCAAAATGAGCAGGCTGCCCAAGTCCCCATCCCCATTTTGCCCTGATGCGAGCATCTTCTTTGGAAGGTACCCTTCATAAGTTCCCCCACAATGAAGAGAGGAAGGAGCTGCATTACGTATGATGGCCCCTAACTTACCCACTGCGTGAGGAAGATAGACTGAGGAGTAGGGACAAAAGTATGTCTAAGCTCATTGAAATGTGACAAGTAAGTGCCATTAGTTGGATACTTACGTCCTTTTTACTCTATGGAGGTTTAATCATCCAACCATTGGCTTATATGAAATTCTTTAATCTTTACCACTACATGGATTTACTGACATGAATACCCAGTTTTAGAAATAATAAAACAGTTCCTGACAGAATGATAGTCATTGGCTAATCAATGGGACAGATCCTAGATAGAATAGGAGTTCATAAGAATATGTGTAAGGAAGTGTTGGAGCAAACACAGGATTTCCATGCAGTGGTGGAACACAAGCCTGTTCATGAAGCTGAGGCAGGGTGCCTGAGAGATGAGAGAAGGGAAATTGGGCCCAGGTTATGTGACAAATGCAGTAAGAACAGGAAGGCATGGATATGTGGTTAAGGAACAGAATACCACAAGCATCTTGCCAAAATATCTGTTGGAAGGCAACAGGTAAGCAGCAGTATTGGCAACCTGGAGGCAGAGGGTGGATAACCCTAACAGAGTATTTAGTTAACAGAGCAAGGCATTTGAAGCTATTGAAAAAAATACTATTTTTCACAGATCATTCTGGAAGAAGTATTACTCCCTGAATTTTTCATTTGCATGCCCTAAAAAATTTCCCTTTTCTGTTTAATCCAGTTAAGCTAAGGAGGCCTGACTAATACACCTGACTAATAGGACACAGAGAAGCTCTCCTCAGACTTGTGGGTGTGTTAGAACATCTTGCTGAACTGCCGATTGCTGGCCTCTCCTCTAAAGAGGGGTACGACTCAATAATGTCCATCTTTGGAATGGGTGTTGGTGTCACTGGCATAGGAGTCACACATTAGTAGCCACTGGAATAAAACAAATCTGCCATGTTTGCATGAATGAATGAATAAACAGAATAGGAGTGAATTTCTTAGTTGGTAAAATAAGACATTCACTCTGATGGTCTAGGCTTGAACTTGCAGCTGCTTGGGATGCTGAGGCAGGAGGATCTTGTGAAAAGCTCAAGTCCTTTTTTGGTCTATGGACTGAGTTCAAGGCCAGCCTGGACCACCTAGTGAGATCCAATCTCAAATAAATTAAAAGAAGAATGGGGGCCCAATGGTGCTGGCACACACTTTTAATCTTAGCACTCAGGAGGCAGAGGCAGGCAGATCTCTTTGAGTTGGAGATCAGCCTGTTCTATAGAGCGAGTTCCAGGACAGGCTACAAAGCTACACAGAAAAACCCTGTCTCAAAAAACCAAAATCAAGGGGCTGGAGAGATGGCTCAGCGGTTAAGAGCACCCTCTGCTCTTCCAGAGGACCCGGGTTCGATTCCCAGCACCCACATGGCAGCTAACAACTGTCTGTAGTTCCAGTTCCAGGCAAACACCAAGGCAAATAAATAAATAAAGTTTACATAAAAAAAAATCAATAAACAAAGAAAACTGGGGCTCAGTGACTACTCACCTAGCATGTGTGAGGTCCTCAGCCCAATGCCTAATCCCACAAAACAAACAAATGCAACAAAATTAAAAATAAACAATTGAATAGAGTGGTTTCTGAGATTGTATCTAAACTACAGAATATCCTATTTCTATAGTTTCATATTTGTTTATGTATTATGCGTGTACTTGTGGGGATAGGACACATGTATCATGGTGCACAGGCAGGGTGGGTCAAGAGCAGAACCTGCAGCAATCGATCTGTCCTTCCACTGTGTGGGGGAAGGGGATCAAACTTGGTAGCAAGCATTTTTACCCACTAAGGCATTTTGTATTTTTTCCCCCATCTAATAAACACTTCAGTGTTTACTGAGACTCCATTTTATCCTTTTGAAAGGATTTTTACAGTGGATGTCTGTCAGTGCAGAAATGGGAATCTGAAGATGGGAATCTGGACCAACATGCTTTCATCAAGATGAGAGACTTTCTTAAACATAGGTTGTCCACATTCTCACCATCCACAAAAACAAAGCGGGAGGCTGGGGCTGGGGAGAAAGGAACAGATAACCCAAAACTTGTCTTTAAAAGGTAGGACAAAAGGGATTAGAGAGATGGCTCAGAGGTTAAGAGCACTGGCTGTTCTTTCAGAGGTTATGAGTTCAATTCCCAATGTAGTTCACAACCATCTGTAATGAGATGTGGCGCCCTCTCCTGGTGGCAAGCAGAACACCATATTCATAGTAAATTTTTTTTTTCTTTAAAGGGTAGAGAATGAGGCTTAAAGGAAAAGCGTGTTGCCCAGCACCATTTACCCAATTTGTCAGAAATTTTCAGCCTTAGGGCTTTTGGCCATCAAGCTCAGACTCTCAACACAGAGCCCTAGGCAGACTGATATAGTCATAGGTGGGGGTAGGGGACATTTGTCAACATTTGCAGCCTCAGCAAAACCTTGCTCACTCTAATTGACCTCCAGGCTGTTGGCTGAGGGAAGGCTGGTCCAGGCAGGAAGAGCTGCTGGCACCCTTGAGGAGAACTTTGTCCAGACTTGGGGATTTCCTGTATTCCATTTTGAGTGATTTGATATTATTTGCACACATTTCTGTCTAAATCTATTATATTGTAGATGGCCTTGTGGTAGGCTATGTTTTAGTCATCCTTGTATTCCAATCATCATCATCTCAGTACACATTTATGTTCCAGTACTGAACACTGACAATTGTAAACAAAGCTCATAATATCTAAGGTAAGAAGCTTCTGGAAGGTCCACACTAATGGATGATATAATAAAATAAGGTTTTTATTCTACCCTGCCTCACACATTTTGATCTGTTGCTTACAATGGTTTGACCATGTCTGTTGACTAATTCTTATTCATTTATGAAAACCAAATTTGGCCATTGTCTCCTCTGTCATACTTTTCTTCTTGGAAACTCTTCAGTATCCTTATACTTATTTTCATAAAGGGAAAAATGATGTGTTTACACATCTGTGGACTATGACCTACCTGAGGAAAGAGGCTGTTCTTGACATTTTGAAATGGATTTGTAGCCACAGTGTGGGCAGAGCAGGCAGCTGTGGTAACTGTGTGGTTTCACAGGTTTCATGAGCCGCCTCCCTTGCAAACTTCCCGGCATGCTTTTGGATTCCTGCACATGCTGTATCTCAAAGTTATGCCTCCCACTCAGCTCCTTGAGGAAGGTCATTCTTGAAGCTCCAACAAACATTTATTTTAGAGCTAAGGAATTCAGATCTCTGTTTTTCAGGCTGTTTTGATAGGGAAAAAACTTGAGGGATAAAGAGGGACCAAAGCACTGGGGAGGGAGGAGACAGAGGATTTATCTTAGGCCAGCAAAGATAAACTTTGCTAAGTTTCTAGGCTCTCTGAGTTGAAGCTTTTTCTAAATGAGTGAGTTCGGTGAAAACCACAATGTGTACTGGAGCTCACATTCAACTCATGGGGCCTAGGGAAGGGATAGAGACAGTATTTCCATCACTCACAGGCTGAAGCTGCTCTGAAATGGCCTAAGATCTTAGCTGGGACATGATACAGCTATGTAGCTCTTGTGCTGAGTTGAGAAACTGAGTTTGACTGTGGTGGCTTGGAAACCCATGAACTTAAGGTAGTATATTCAAAGACACATTAGAATAGTCCTGGGCTTTTCTGGGAGGGGTCATTAGCTTACTTCTGCACCTGATCAGGAAACTGTATCCGATGGACATTGCTGAAGCCTTCACTTGCTGCTACTCCTATCTATTGGCAGCTTCATGATGGATTGTTTTCCCTGGGTCAGGGTCAAGAGATGCTAATCAGTAAAAATCACCTCCCCTGCCCTTTTCAGAAAAGAACATTCTGCTTCTGCTTGTTGCCATGGCTAAAATCTCCATCTTGATGTAGGAAACCATTGGCTTTAAATTATTTTGTGGGGCTGGAGAGATGGCTCACGGGTTAAGAGCACCGTCTGCTCTTCCAGAGGACCCGGGTTCGATTCCTAGCACCCATATGGCAGCTAACAACTGTCTGTAGTTCCAGTTCCAGGCAAACACCAAGGCAAATAAATAAATAAATAAATAAAGTTTTTTAAAAAAAAATTATTTTGTTTCTGGGTCTGACCAGAATGAACTTTGTGTTTGTGAATTTTTAAAATGCATGTGTTAGTAATGACTGTCGGGGCTGAAATACCTCAGAGAATGTTGTTAGGCAGTTTCAAGCCCATGTAAATAAGGAATGGAAGATGAGAAAGAACATGTAAATTATCAAATATTTATCAGACCCTGATTCATATTTAGTTTTTAAGAAATTTTACTATCCTATCTAAGAGAGTCTAATAGTCTTCTTCAATCTGTGTGCATATGCTTTTTTTATGGATTATCATCTATTGTACATAGTCTAGCAGATTTTTCTTGGTGTTCACCCAGGAAACATATGAATATTATATTTCTAACTTTGTCTCCTTGTTTTCCACAGAGTGGAGCTGTAACTTCACTGAGATGATGACATCTTCAGAAATAAGATGAAAGATGGAGTGAATAGTACTGAGAATTGACCAGGACTTTCTGTTTATCAATTGTTTGGAGAAAGGAAATAACTCATCAGGTTTAGTTTGAAGATCAGGGGGCTGAAATCAGGCTCTTAGATCTTAATCTGGTAGAAATGAAAGATGAATAACCCCTGGAGTGTGCCTGTGACAAGTCATTTCTTTACGTTGGAATACAGTCTTATCACATTGTGGTTTGAAATATTCCTTTCAAAGAGATAAGTTGTTTGTTTTTGAACATAGGGCTTTCCAGATGTGCTGTGTCTAACAAAGCATTGCCATTTAGTATTTTGGAAAAGGAGATCCTGTTGGGTTAAACGCCTCATAACTGACATGTGGCCAGGAGGCTGTGGTCTGTTGGGCAAGCCAGTCAAAGGAGATGTGGCTGGAGAGAAAGGGCCACTGGGCCACTGAAGACTCTGTGGCCTCAGAGAGGGTGTAAGCTGTGCATGCTGTCACAAGTTGCTGAGTGTTTTATATGGATGGATAAAGCCTAATCCCATTAGAACAAACTTAGTTGTGTAGACAGAAAATGAGGACAAATGTGGTGGCTCAGGGATGTATTATTGAACTTGAAATAAGGAACAGTAAAGATGGCATTTTTAGTTTTGGGACACAACAAATAATGAGTAGCTTTCATGGACAGGCTATAGACTCTAAAAGGCAGAAGACTACTGCCTTTGCTAGGGTTTCTATTGCTATGAAGAGACAATATGACCACGGCAACTCTTATAAAAGAAACACTGGATTGGGGCTGGCTTACAGTTTCAGAGTTTAGTGTGGTCCATTATCATGACAGGAAACACAGAGATATGCAGGCATACATGGTGCTGGATCTGCAGAGAGTAGGAAGAGACTGAGATTCACGGGCCAGGCTTGAGCATCTGAGACCTCAAAGTCCACCTATCCCCTAGTGACATGCCTCCTCCAAGGCCATACCTCCTAATAATGCCTGCCACTACCTATGCACCTATAGGGGGCATGTTTATTCGAACCACAATAACTACTAAGGGGTTTGTATGTATGTGTTCATTTACATTTAGGTACACATGTGCATAAACATGTGGAGGCCAAGGGTTGACCTATCAATGGCTCTCCACCTTTTCAGTAATTTTTTTGTTTTACATTCTTGGAGAATTTCATATAATATATTCTGATCACTTTTATGTTTTCTCCCTCAACTCTTCCCAGATCCACCTCCATCTCCCTACCCACTCAACTTTGTACTATCTATTTCCTTTCTTTTTTTAAAAAAAATAACCCTTTAAATTAATTTATTATGTATGCAGTATACAGAAGAAGGTACCAGATGTCATTATAGATGGTTGTGAGCCATCATGTGGTCACCGGGAATTAAACTCAGGACCTCTGGAAGAACAGTCAGTGCTCTTAACGAAGAGCATGGTTGATCACCCAGGGCTCATACCTTTAAAGAAAATCGATTGACTCTTTCTCTCTCCCAGAAGCTATCAGTTGCCAATAGCAAGGCCTTAGGCATGCAGTCACAGTGACTCTGAGTTCATGCATGTACTTCCCTGTTAAGTTCAGCAACCACTGCTTCCTTATACGTCATCCACCACCTCTGGCTCCTTTTCCAGCCCTCTCTTTCCTTGATGATCCCTAAGCCCTGAGGGCAGGAATGTGGTATTGATGTTCCGTGTAGGGGATGAGGAACTTGTCTCTTTAACTTCTCTCTTAAAGTTGTTAAGTCTCTGTTAACTCTCATGGGATGCAAGAAGCAGCTTCTTTGATGAGGGTTGAGATGTACTAACCTCTATTTATAAAGACAAGAATGTAGCAGTTTATTACTATATCCCTTTAGCAGAACAATGACATAGGTTCCCCCTGCTTCTTTGGGATGATGACCTGTCTAGCCACTAATCCTTGGTTCTGATAATCTCTGTTTCATAGAGAAGACCTCAAACCCAATCAGAAAGTATTTGGTTACATCTCTATAATATTTCAAACACTCCTACCAGTGGGTATATCTTTCCAGGCCAGTCATCATCATAGCTTACAGGGCTCTCAGTTTATCAAGACTTGCAATTACTTTTCTTTCTCTGGTACTGTTCTTCCCTTACCAACATGATGAAAGCAAGCCCATAGGGATGAAGTTTTAAGGTGAGTACCAGCACGATTTTTCCATGCACTCAGGTATGAGGTATCTTCAGCAATAGAGTTTTGCCATTAAATTCTGGGAGGGTTACTAAAGAGTGGTGGCAATAGCCTATCTTGTTTGGAAGTGTAGTCTATGTGTTTCCCCTGGCCAATAACTTCAAAAGAGGAAACTCATTCTTGGCAATGGGCTATTTATTTGTTGGCCTGTGATGCTATGATGTCCCCATTACAGAGTGGTTCCATTTCAACTTTATTGTTGTTGTTTCAAGACAGCGTTTCTCTGTGTAGCCAGCCCTGGCCATGTCTTCAGGCCCCTAAGATTTTTATCTGACCCATGGGGAAGTGGTGATGCTGTTGACTAAGTTTCCAGTGATATGAGAATAAATCATCATTTTATAAGAAAATGATTGTCTACAGAGTTCTTTTCATGTTTGTTTAAAAGAACCAATCATTCTGTTAAACTTTTCTATTTGTTTAGTTTAAAATCTGAATTAATAACTGTACATGTGTGCGAGTTACAACAAAACGCAAAAGCTAAGAAAAACATAGTCACTAAAAACGAGATTCAAACAACACCTAAAGAGAGACAAGACACAGACAAAAACGTTCTCTCGTGCAGAGCTCTCGCAAAAGGGCGAAGCTTCTGGTTTGCGGCGACAGAGCTCCAAGTCAACGACAAAAAAGTGCGACGGCGTGAGGTGTTACAACTTTATCCCTTAACTTTCTCCTAAAACCTTCTCTATTTTATAAGTGATTCTCACAAAATAAACCTCACTTAAAACATATCTCACAGCGAGTTTTTACCACAATAGCTAGTGATAGTTGACGACTCTTATGTGATAGCCTATTCCCTTATATTTAGTTGTCTGTAATTTTTGACCCATATGGTATGTTAATATTAATATATGATTTCTCTAATTTATTATTTTTTATTACTGAATGATACTAAGGATTCAAGATTCTAAGAAATTTACTACTCAGCAGATGACTAGGATTACAGTTTTATTTTCAACCAAATGGCTTATTAGTTGCTGATAGGCATTTTTGAATGACAAGAAGATAGAAATATTAGCCTTAAAAATTAGAAAATAAGCCCTATGGTGGTGATGCATGCCTTTATTTTCAATGCTCAGGAGGCGGGAGCAGGTGGATCTCTTGAGTTCAAAGCCAGCCTGGTCTACAGAGTGAGCTCCACATTGGGGCTATACAGAGAAATTCTGTCTTAAAAAAAAAAAGAACTGGAAAATAATCACAGGTAAATCCTTCAGTTCCTTGGGCTCTATATGTTTAGATAGGTCAGGCAGCCCTGGTTTTGCTTGTTTTAACAGAGATAGATAGATGACTATCTTACTTTTCCATTTCTGTGACAAAAAACCCCATCATGCCCAAGGAAATTTATCAAAGAAAGAATTTAAGCCAATGTGATGTGGCAGATGCAGGAGGATCTCTGTGAGTTCAAAGCCAGCATCATCTACATAGTGAATTCTAGGATAGGTAGGAATATACAGAAACTCTGTCGCAAAAAGCAGTACATATATGTGCATGTGTGTGTGTATGTGTGTGTGTGTGTGTGTGTGTGTGTGTAAAAGTAAAGTAAAAAGCATTAGTCAAACTCTTGGCTTCAGAGAGTTAGAGCCATTATGTTGGAGTTAAAGCATGGTGGTAGGAATAGCCAAGAGCCCACACATCTTATTCTGCAAATACAAGGCAAATAGTTTGAAAATTAAAAGCCCACACTCATTGACACAACTCTTCTAACAAGGCCACACCTCCTAATCCTTCCCAAACAGCCACTAACTGAAGACAAAGTTAACAAACATATGATCCTATAGTGAGGGGGAGTCTCATTCAAATGAGCACACAATGAGAATACTTTATTACTGTAAGTATTGTATACTGCATACATAATAAATAAATATTAAAGTATACAGAAGAGGGCACTAGATGTCATCACAGATGGCTGTGAGCCACCATGTGGTTGCTGGGAATTGAACTCAGGTCCTCAGAAAGAACAGTCAGTGCTCTTAACTTCTGAGCTATCTCTGCAGCCCCAATAAATCTTTTTTTTTTTAAATAAAGTTATGGCTTCACCACTGTGACTGCACTGAGTATCAAGTTGGAAAAAAAAATAAGTAGAATAGATACCCCCATGAAACTCTATAACCAAATGTTTCTAGATCAGAATAAGAAACTTACCCAGTTAGTTACTGCCATTAACTTCTTAATGTTACAGCGTAACTTCATCAGATGCTGTACCTCGAGCACTGTTGCTGTGCAAAAATGACTGAAAGGAAGTCTCTGGCTGAGCACATACATCACTAGTTCCATCATTTCATTCCTGGAAGTTAACAGTTTTCATCCTGCAGGTTCTGATCATCAAAAACCACATTTTTCAATGGTCTTAGGAACTGAAGATACTGCTCAGTAGCAAAATTACAGTTCTGAAGTAGCAATGAAAATAATTTTATAGTTGTGGGAGGGTCACCACAGAATGAGCAACCATATGAAGGGGTTGCAGCATTAGGAAGATTGAGGTGCACTGCTCTAAGGTCTTTCTTTCTTTTTTTTTTTTTTTTTACTTTATTTATTTTTATTTATTTGCCTTGGTGTTTGCCTGGAACTGGAACTACAGACAGTTGTTAGCTGCCATGTGGGTGCTAGGAATCGAACCTGGGTCCTCTGGAAGAGCAGATGGTGCTCCTAACCGCTGAGCCATCTCTCCAGCCCCTCTAAGGTCTTTCTTAGGGGAGGACAAGCAAACACATTCATGAAGACTTAAGGCCACATTCAGATTCAGCTTAACTGTGGTCCATTATCTGTATCTAAAGCTTTGGGTTTATCTAATAGATAATCTAATAAATATCTAGTCTAATAGCATCTTTTAGATGCTATTTACTTCCTTCTCTTGATAGCAAAGAGTTTGGTTTTCCAGTCAGGCCTTGGAGCAGTCTACTGAATTTTCTGATGGCCTGGCATGCCTTTTTGTAGGATATATGTATGCTGGGATTGGGGAAACCAAATCCAGGCAGGAAGATTCTGAGGCTCAGATAGAAGGTTCCAGTTTCTACTCCAAAGCCCTTATATAATGCCACCAGGAACAGGGGATGAGAATAGCATGTGTCAGTATATGGTTGTCATTCCCTTCTTCCAAAGCTGTGTAGGGCATTGCTAGATGTGGTTACCTTGGCACAAGTCTGAGCATGGTTTGGCATGTTCCTTTAAAAACCAATCAGTTTCATACAACTTTTATCACTAAATCTTACTCTGCAAGTTTGTTAAGACATCCATTAGCTAACTCACACACATATTTATTTAGATTAATTATTGCAGAAAAGTTTCTCTAGGCCAAATTTCAGTGTTCATGAAAGAAAATCAAAGATGCAACTTCAGAGCACCATGGAGACCGCTGCATCTCAGTGATTCCTGTGGTGTCAATAAATGCATCAGGAGAGTTCAATCCAATATAATAACCAGCAGCAGTTGAAACACTCATTTGAAATGTCCTGGGGCTGGAATAAATAATGAATCATTATTATGAAGTGCTAGGTCCATGGGGAGTATGATCTTCTGACCAGCAAGAGATAGAATAAAAAGCATTTCTGGTCACTGAAACCAAGTGAGAATATGGCATCAGTCATCAGTTCAGTCACGTTGCAGGCTACACAACAGGAGACAATGCCTTCTCACTGTACCTATTGTATTCGCTTATTTCATATTTATTATGCTTTACATTTTCTGAACCATGCTGAGGGTTCTTCTTTGGCAATAATGAGCTTTTCCCTCTAAAAATTGTTGGTCACTGTCCTTCCTACAGAGTTGCTGAGAAATAAGACAAATTTAAGGCCAGACATGACAAGCCCTGTGCAAGGAGAGCTGGAAATGTGTTAGAATCAGATAACTATGGGTCTCCAATGCTTTAAGTGTTTGTTCATAGGCAAGAAATAGTTCCATGCCTATGGGGCAGAGGGAGGAGCAGGCAGGCCTTAGCTTTTAGAAGGTTTTTGGTTTGATTCAACATATAGGATGAGGCCTGTGCTGGTGTCAAGTCTGGACAGATTTAGAGAATTCGGACAGATTACACTGAGAGAATTTTCGAAAAGTAGATTTAAGGCTAGAAGATAAGGCAGAAAGATGAGCCAGGACACATAGGTCATGAATGCTGGTCTTCTGGAGCATTCTGATGAGAAAAATAAAAGGGATTTGTTGGGGTCTAGGAAAATTTTTTCTCTGTTGGTTGCTTTTAGTAACTATGAGATAGCATTTCCATTTATAATTCAGTTCAGCACTGGGGGTATAGCTTGGTGATTGAGTCCATGTTTAGCACACATGAGGCTCTGGGATAAATCCCCAGCTCCTGGTAATAATAATAGTAAACAACAATGATAATAGACTTTAGTGCTGGAAATGTAGCTCAGTTATTTTAATATTTGCCTAGTACACCAGCACTCCAGAAACTGGCATAGTATGGTGACACACACCTGTAATTTCAGCACTTGGGGGGCAAAGGCAAGAAAGAGGGTCAGGGGTTCAAGAACATCTTTTGGCATTATAGAGAGTTTTGGGCCAGCCTGGATTACTTGTGACTCAGTCTCAAAAACAGAAAAAAAAATTACTGGCTTTGAAATAAGACTAAGGATTTGCCTCAGAGTCGAGGATCTAACAGATATGGCAGGGTAGTAGGAAGAACAGCAATTTCCCTGCCAGATCCACTCCCCTCCCGCCAGCCCTTTGATTAGATTTAGATGATTCTGTTCAAGTTCTTTTTTTTTTCTTCATCTGGATAATAGATTAAAAAACCCAGTGCTGCCGGGTAGAGCTCCCAGTCCAGTCAAAGAGAGAGGGGAGGGAATGTATGTGTAAGAATTCCTGGCACATAGCAGCTACATGGTAAACTGTGCCAGTCCAATAACCCAACATGGTGCAGGCAGAAGATACCATACGAAGGGCACACCCCTAGGCGTGGCCATGTAAATATATGCTCACCCCCTAGGCGTGGCTATGTAAATCTGTGCCCACAGGTCTCTTATAAGGAGAAGCCACACAAAAGGTTGGTTCTTTTTTTCTCTTCCACTTCTCTTGCCTTGTACTCAGCCTGGCAACTTTTCTGAATAAACTCTAATGTGGCAACTGGTAGTGTATGTCTGTTTTCACGTGCAGAAATAACAGTATGAGAAAAGGGATTAAGATCATTATGAGAAAAATCCATAGACCCAGCTCACCCGAGCTATTGGGAACGCTCTGACTCTGAAGCTGCTGGGGAGCCTCCAAAGGACTGACCTAGGCCCCCTGAATATGGATGGCAGTTACATAGCCCTGGGCCTTTTATGAAGGCTCTGGCTGTAGGACCAGAATTTATTTTTAGTTAATGAACTGGCGTCTTAGAGCCCAGCCTTACTCAACCTTGACACTGGGGGGAGGGACTCAGTCCTACCTCAGTTGGATATGCCCAGTCTACATTGTCTCCCCCCCCCCCCCCGGAGTCCTCACCCTTTTTGTGAAATAGATGGGGGAATGGAGTGAGGGGAAGCCAGGGATGACTGGGAAGAGGGGAGGGACAGTGGTGGGCATGTTAAAAACTTAATATATATGTATATATTATATATATATAATAAAAAATACCGGTGCTGTTACTGAAGGGGATTCATTTTGAGAAATAGAAACCTTTATGACATATAATACCTGCTGATGATGTTTAAACATAAGACGTGTTTTCATGGAATTGTTACTATTCTCGTGGTTCTTACATTCCCAATACATTTACACCCTGGACATAAAAACAATGTTTTGTTAAGAGAACAATTCAGAACTATTAGTTGTCTTAGATACTGTTTTACTGTCAGGAGGGGGCAGTACAACTCAGGTGACTGCTACAAAAGGAAGTGTTAGATTGGAGCGTGCTTAGAGTTTTGAGGATCAGTCCATAACCACCATCACAGGAAGCAGACAGACATGGCACTGGAGCAGGAGTCCAGAGCTTTACATCCTGCAGGCAGCAAGCAGAGAGAAAGACCCTGGGCCTGACATGAGCTTTTGAAAGCTCAGAACCCAACCCCAATGGCACACCTCCTAATTCTTCTCAAACAGTTCCACTAACTGGGAACCAAGCCTTCAAGCAGATGAGCCTGTGGGGACCCTTCTCCTTCAAGCTACCACAGAGGTTTTCGATAGCATGTAACTGTGTGCACTGAGAACCATTAACATCTTTTGGCATCATAGAGAGTTTTAGGCCAGCCTGGATTGCTTGTGACTCAGTCTCAAAAACAGAAAAAAATGACTGGCTTTGAAATAAGGCTAAGGATTTGTCTCACAGTTGTGTATTCTATCACAGTTTTCTCAGCTACACACCACACACACACAAACACACACACATACATTTAAGACAAAACTGGAATCATACTATGTATACAAATGGATATCTTTATATATTAATTATCAGTTCTAGTTTTTACTTTCATTTTAGTTTTTGAACTCCAGTAACATTTCCTAGTAAAATTACACAATCGGTTTCCTGTTGTGTTACTTTTAAGTTTTTCCAAGGGTTTTAAATTTATTTATTTTTTGGCCATAAAAGGAGATATGATCTTTTTTTTTGTGGGTTATATTCCAGAGAACAAGTATGGCTAGGTTGAGGCACATTTAATAGTGTAATAGGTTAATTTTGGATTGTGGTTAGGATTTATTTTAATTTCTTCAAATATTCATGTGTGTGTGTATGTGTGTGTGTATGGTGTGTTTGGGTGGATGCACTGTTATGTTCAGTAAATTCCAATATTTAAGAAGTATAGAAAATGTATTTTCTCCTAATATGATATCTCAAAATAAATGAATGGATAAAATAAATGAATTCAAATAATATCCATCAATTGATTGATTTATCTATTGTTTGTAGTATGAGAAGATGCTTGAAGGCAAAGGCCTATTGACTGAGCATGTACTAGGACATCATTAATGAGTGACATTGCAAAGAAATACTTATTTACGTTGGATTTGGGGTAATTGCAGAACCATCATCCCATAACTTGCCCAGTAGCTCTGTTACCTTGGTTTGGCAGCATTGTATATGCTGAAATGGATGACCCTGTGTGACTGAAAGCAGTTTTTGTGGCCTCAGCCAGGCTATTAGTACCTTTTAGTGGTTAGTGTTAAGCCAGTGTGGAAAGAATGTGCCCTTAGTTCATATCCCCAAGGAAACTGTCAAGATAACAGGGCAATTTTCTCTTGTGCTTTAAGAGTGAAATTAGGGTAAAGAAAATTGATGTCTTACTTCAGATGGACACAGGAAGGCTGGCCAATTCTCTGACTGGAGCTGCTGTCTCTGTTTTACCAGGAAGGAACCAGGGAACCAATATCATCTGCGTCGTTTGGAAGAAGCAGAAAACTACTTGGAGTGTAGTTTGGGGAGTTTTCT